>JAULAV010006211.1:0-82629 GCA_030789695.1 Scilla litardierei
TTGGAATATGGCGCACTTCGACAAGAATGATTGGATGTGGTAGTGGGGGTTCTCATGGGCGTTCCCATGAAATGGGTCTTGTTGCATCAAAACCACCAATCCATTCTTTAGCTCGAAGTTCTTGTCGGCCGCCAACTCCGGCACGGCAATGGATGATGTGGTAGAAGAGGTCTTAGGCCGAAGCCTATCGCGAATAGAAATTATTCTCGCCATCCTTGCCGCCAATTCTTCGGGAGTTTCCGGGTTGGTCATAAACCGCCCTTCCGGATATTGTCTTCTTTCCGCTCTAAGTCTCCGCGCGGTACGTTCGATCTCCGGATCAAATAATAAGGCTTCGGGGTCCGCCGTAGATCTCGTGTACATGCACAGGGAAAACAGAGTTTCAAAGAGATGATTAGTACCGTGGAAGGGTTAGGTAAGAATAGTAATGGAAATAATAATAATAATGAAAAAAAGAAAAAAAAATAAAAATAAAAGAAAGAAGTAGCTAGGGTGGGAAAGGATCAAACGCAATCGCCTCCCCGGCAGCGGCGCCAAAAACTTGATCGCGCCCCGGATACACGTCCTGGAGCGACGGTTGTAGTTTTACCGCAAGCGCACGGTATAGCGGCGAGCGGGTATCGAACACATGGAGGACGAATGACCGTGCTTGTTCCTAATCAACCTGGCTATTCGAGAGAGATAATTGCCTTGGGCGATCCTGTCACAATCGTCAGACAAATGTGCGAAGTATCAAATCAAATAAAGAACGTCTAGGGAATGGGGAATCCCCGCTACTCACCGTATTTCATAAGAGTGGTTCGTCGGTATTAAAATTGCTAGAATGAGAATTCGGATGAACTAGTTGCAACTGAATGTAGAACCAAGCTCACGCTCTCACGCTGTTGCCGGTCTATAGCTTTTCTAGGTTCGGGTCCAATCTCTTGCAAACCCTAGCCTAGGGAAGCTAGCATTAGGATCAACATCATCGTCCAATCGCGCACCGAGCCCAATCTCTTGCAAACTCGGTCCACGATCTAGATTGGGATAGTTCCTACCCGTCCAATCTCTTGCAAACAGGTATTGGCATGGAATTGCACCCGGAAATCCTAATATCGGTCCAATCTCTTGCAAACCGATACTTCGAAAATCTGACTCCAACCCAATTCGGATTTCTAGGGTTTCCTATCGAATTGGGATCCAATCTCTTGCAAATCCCAATTGATATGAATACGTAGCCATCCGTAGTAAATCGATCCCAATCCAATCTCAAATAACAATCCTAGCTCAATTTCCACCAATTCATCACAATTATGAAATAGGGCTCGTAGGGTTCATCCCCACGCCCCAAGACGTGGTGACTACTCACAAATCATAGCAATATCACAAATTTGATCAATGAAATAAGCAATGGAATTCATCACAAATATTGAGATAAACAATAAAAATAGAATTTTTAGGGAAGAGAGATGCAAACCAATGGAGCTCTTCAATTTAATCCAACAAAAATCCAAGTTTTTCCTCTTCTCTAATCACAATAATAAAGCTAAAAAGTAATCTAAAAAGCTGCAAAAAATCTAAGAGATGGCTCTCTAAACTAGGGTAAAAGCAGGGCTTAAATAGCCCCAAAAATCGTCCAAAAATCTTGACCAAAACGCCCCTGCACAGCCTGTTTTCCGCAAATTTCGCTACAGGCAGCGCATCGCACTCGGCCGAGTGACAAATGTCGCTCGGCCGAGTGAGAAACCCTGTACTTTTCCAGTAAGTCGGGGCCTTCAGGGGTCTTCACTTCGGGAGCGGCTCGGCCGAGTGAGTTGTCGTCACTCGGCCGACGGCTTCACTGCACTCGGGCAGACGGGATAATCCACTCGGCCGAGTGGGTCTTCTGAAGCTCAGGTGGCCGAAAAACAGAAACTTCGATATTTTGGAGGGGCTTCGTCTGGGCGCCACTCGGGCGGACGTGGTATCGTCACTCGGCCGATGTGGTCTCCGTCGCTCGGCCGAGTACACATGGAAATCGTGTCTGAACGGGTCGGCCGAGCAGTGCCTCGCTGGTCGGCCGAGTGGCTCCTCCACTCGGCCGAGTGGGACACAAAAAATGCCCAATCTGATTGTTTTGGCCTCCTCGTCGCTCCTGCGACGTCCATTCTTCTTCCGCTCCTCTCCAATAGCAAAATACCCCTCGGGGAGGTCGTCGGTGGCCGTCTAGAGTAAGCGTATCTCGAGATCACTCCAAGTCGCGCCAAATCACCTGAAATGCGAAAAAAACAACAAATCGTGAAAAGCATCGCAATATCGTCGATATATCGTGAAAAACATGATTTGGGCAATCTAAATGGCATGCAAATACACGGAAAAAGGGTGTAAAATAAGGAGTGATCAGACCGCCCTCGAGGACAGGTATAAACATCAAAGAGATGTTATACTACCTCGAGCGCGATATGAATGGGAGAACCTCCGTCTCCAAGACTTCAAGTCTATTGCCGAGTACAACTCGGCACTCTTTAGCATCACCTCACGCCTGAAGTTGTGTGGTGAAAAGGTGACGGAGGAACGCATGTTAGAGAAGACGTATACATCCTTACATGAGAAGGATGTCATACTGATGCAACAGTATCGTGAACGGAAGTTCACAAAATACTCTGAGCTTCTCTCATGCCTTCTAATGGCAGAGCAGAATCGTGACCTCCTTCTGGCCACCCACAACTCACGCCCTACCGGCACTGCGCCTGCGCCTGAAGCGCACCACAGCTCCTTCCAGAAGAAAAGGGGCAACTTCAAAGGCAAACCCCAGAAGGGTAAGACCATGAAGAAGCAGGCTCGAGGACCCCCTCCAAGAAACAACAAAGAGGGAAAGAAGAAAAATGTGTGGAAAAGAAAGGACGACGGCCAGACTTCTGCCCCCAGAAAGGACTGGGAAGATAAATGCCACAAGTGTGGCATGACTGGACACTGGTCCAGAAATTGTCGTACTCCACGCCACCTTCAGGAGTTGTACAAAGCAAGCCAGAAGCAAGCTGAGACAAACCTGGCGGTTCAAGAAAACCTGGCACCAATCAGGTTCATCACTGAGGACTTCTCCAACGATGACCTGCTCGACTGAGGACATTTATCTACTTTATATATGCATTGTAATTTTTTCCTTTTGAGAAACAATTTATCTGCTTATCTCTGGCATGTTTAAGTACTTTTCAGACATCAAATTAATTATTCGTAGTATATTTCTTTGTGTTTGTGCCCTATACTGCGACATTTTCTTTTAAAATAGATGGACTTTAAATGCCTAGTGGACAGTGCCTCTACGCACACGATCCTCCAAGACATCTGCTTTTTTCAAAGCATTAATAAATACGATGGCACCGTAAATACAATTTCCGGTCCATCAAGTATCATTGAAGGATTAGGGGAAGCACATTTTATGCTCCCCAACAGTACAAAACTACTTATAAAAGATGCCCTTCTCTCCCCTAGCTCGCATAGAAACCTGTTAAGCTTTAAAGATATCCGCTTAAACGGATACCACCTAGAAACGGTGAGCAAAGGAAACAGTGAATACCTTGATGTAACGTCTCATAAAAACGGTGCTAAAAACACCGTCGAACGTTTTGAGGGACTCCCGTCGGGTCTCTACCACACAAGGATCAGAGCAATAGAAGCAAACACATTAGAGCACCAGAAGTGCCAAAATCAACCAGAATTCAAACTCTGGCACGATAGACTAGGACACCCTGGAAGGAATATGATGCGTCGCATCATATCCCAATCCCGTGGAATTAATCCGACAAGCCTGACGCTACTTCGGAAGGGTGCAAATCCTTGTCCCCCTTGTTACAAAGGGAAATTGATTACGAGACCATCCACCCTGAAGGTGGACTCTGAGTCTCCAAGCTTCCTAGAGAGAATACATGGTGACATTTGCGGGCCTATTCACCCCGCAAGTGGACCATTTCGGTACTACATGGTACTAATCGACGCATCTTCAAAATGGTCGTATGTGTGCCTCTTGTCCACCCGCAACGTAGCCTTTGCAAAGCTACTTGCACAAATTATAAAATTGCGGGCACATTTCCCAGACAACCAGATCAAGAAATTGCGTCTGGACAATGCTGGGGAATTCACCTCATAAGTCTTCCTAGACTACTGCCAAGCAACCGGCATAGAAGTTGAACATCATGTAGCTCATGTTCACACCCAGAACGGGTTAGCCGAATCTCTCATAAAGAGACTACAATGGATCGCTAGACCATTGTTAATGCAATGCCAGTTGCCGGTATGTGCATGGGGACATGCCATATTGCACGCTGCATCGCTGATAAGATTACGACCGTCAGGTAGTCAATCTTATTCTCCGATGCAACTTGCATATGGGAACCCGCCCGATATCTCTCACTTGAGGATATTCGGATGTGCTGTCTATGTCCCCATAGCACCACCGCAGAGAACCAAGATGGGTCCTCAACGACGTCTTGGTATCTATATTGGCTTCGACTCACCATCGATCATTAGATACCTCGAACCCCTTACAGGGGACGCCTTTAAAGCACGTCTAGCAGATTGTGAGTTTGATGAAAGCATTTTTCCAAAACTAGGCATTAACACACAGAAGCCAGAAGCTTCAAAGACCATTACATGGGACACAAAGACTTTATCCCATTTTGATCCGCGCACAAATCAATGTGAAGAAGAGATCCTGAAGATCCTTCAAATTCAGAACACAGTTCACATTTTACCGGATAAATTCACTGACAACCAGAAGATTGTCAGATCACACGTCCCTGCTGCAAATACGCCAGCTAGGATTGACATACCCAAAGATGGATGCAATCCCCCTACAGCAGAAGCGGCCGTACCTCAATAAAAAAGAGGACGACCCCCAGGCTCCAAAGATAAGAATCCTCGAAAGAGCAAAAATCCTGGAGCAACAATAACGATACCACCACAGGATGCTGAGCTCAGCCCAGCTACCTCTCCACTCTTAACAACCCCTGAAGAGGAAAATATAGGAGAAATTTCATTAAACTATGTACGTACCGGGGAGGTACTGGACAGAAAAAGCACAATCATCGATGATAACTTCACGCTCATTATTGCCACTCACGTCACTGAATACGACGATGAAACCGATCCACGCTCTCTAGCAGAATGTAAACGTAGAGAGGATTGGCCAAAGTGGAACGAGGCAATAGGAGTAGAGCTGGACTCACTCTCGAAGCGCAAAGTTTTTGGACCTGTAGTCCTAACACCAAAAGGTGTTAAACCTGTGGGATACAAATGGGTATTCGTGAGAAAAAGAAACGAGAATAATGAGATCGTGCGCTATAAAGCACGCCTTGTTGCACAAGGTTTTTCCCAACGACCAGGAATAGACTATGACGATACCTATTCCCCGGTCATGGATGCGATCACTTTCCGTTTCATTATCGGCCTATCCACGAAGGAAGGTCTGGATATGCAGCTCATGGACGTTGTGACTGCATACCTATACGGAAATATAGATAAGGACATCTATATGAAAATCCCAGACGAATACAAACTACCGACAAAAATGACAGAAAGACCTCGGGACGTCTATTCTGTCAAACTCCAGAGATCACTGTATGGTCTAAAACAGTCAGGTAGAATGTGGTACAACAGATTGAGTGAAATCCTATTGCAACAAGGATTCACAACAAATGAAGTCTGCCCTTGCATCTTCATACGAGCAAAGGGAACATGATTCGTAATTATCGCCGTCTACGTAGATGACTTGAACATCATCGGATCTCCTGCAGAGATAGATGAGATATCCAAAAGTCTCACACAGACTTTTGAGATGAAAGACCTCGGTAAAACTAAGTTTTGCTTAGGCCTACAAATTGAACATTTAAGCGGAGGAATCCTGTTGCACCAATCGACATATACAAAGAAAGTGCTGAAAAACTTTCTTATGGACAAATGTCATCAGCTTAGCACACCAATGGTCGTCAGATCATTGGATGTTGAAACAGACCCCTTCCGACCGTTGGATGTCACGCCCCGCTTCCCAAAAATGTGGAGGCGAGACGTGAGAAGGTCCGCTCAGACTTGAAGCTGTGAAACTCCAAGTCTGATAAGCGTAAAAATTATCATATGGCAGGTCCTTGCAACGCAAACGAAACAACAATAATAATAAAGGAAAGAGACAAAAGAGAAATCTCTGAATATCCATTGAATGAATTACAATATCGCAGAAAAGCCACCAGGCTAAAAGGAAAAGAGTCTAAGGCCCAAACATGGCCAACGAGGTATAACATACATATAAAGGTGCCACGCACCAACAACTAACAGCAAACCTAAACAAAGAAGTGAACACGAGCGGTCTTCAAGACAGGCCCCTGGTGTCCACTCACCACCACAGCAAACATCAGCATCAGCAACACCATATCCCCTGCAACAAAGCTCTGGCTCTGGGTCTAACATGTGACACCCAAAAGAGAGAGGGGCACATGTCAGCAAGTCTGGAAAGACTTGTGCAAGGAAACTGAAAGTGAACTAGCAACCTAGCAGTTATAATAAGATGCAATGACATGGCATTTAAGTATGATGCGACAGTTTTAAAGGTAGGGAAGCCAATCACTCACGATGTAGCAAAAGCTACCAATCACTATTCACGAATCACGATTATCACTGTTATCACTGTTTGTCACGTACAAGTAAACACGTCAAGTCAAGTACAAGTACAAGGGATCACTCAGCGAGTGCCCTATTGCCCGCAGGCTGTGTAATCAAGTCAAGTACAAGGGATCACTCAGCGAGTGCCCTATTGCCCGCAGGCTGTGTAATCAAGTCAAGTACAAGGGATCACTCAGCGAGTGCCCTATTGCCCGCAGGCTGTGTAATCTTCTGGTCACGAGCCAGGAAATGTATTTTGTTTGGCATAGGGGTGCACCTAGCCTTCATATCGAGCGTTGGGGTTAGCAACTTACTATGCTCGCTTCCGGTCACGAGCCAGGAACTATCAGTTTTTGTAGCGTGAGCTACACATTCACGATAAACAATCAATGTATGCAATGACATGAACAGATATTCGTGTACCGTTAATTGTATTTAAACGTGACAGGCAAAATGCAATGACATGAACAATATTCGCATACCGTTTATTGAAATTAGACATGACAGGCAAAATGCAATGACATGAACAATATTCGCGTACCGTTAATTGTATTTAAACGTGACAGGCAAAATGCAATGACATGAACAATATTCGCATACCGTTTATTGAAATTAGACATGACAGGCAAAATGCAATGACATGAACAATATTCACGTACCGTTAATTGTACTTAAACATGACAGTTTAAAGATGCATGGATGACATGCACAGATAATACGCGTACTGTTATTTGTATTTAAACGTGACATACAAGCATGATGAAGGTGACGGACCAAGCTTCGTTGTCAAGCTAGGTCAATGGCGTCTAGACGGCTATCCTTTCACCGTCTAGTCTCTTTTACGCTAAAGAAAGGTAATGGCCTAAGACATGGACCAAATCAAGAGATGCAAGTTTCACTTGCCTGGCACCGAGGAGAACGATCAACGAAGGCACATCACACAAATTTGTTATCTACGGGAATGGATCACTGTCATGGAAATACAACATTAGAATGGTAACTAATCCGTATTCACAAACGAACCCTACGATTTCTAATGATCCATTTTATTAGGGTTTCACAAATATCAAGTGTGGGTTATGAGATTATTAAAGGAAGAATACTACCCGTGAAGAAGCGGAGGAACGACGCCGAGAACTACGGCGACGGAAGAACGATCCGGCTCAGATCTGGAAATGGGGAAAATCTGGAGAAATGGGTTTGGATGAGGCTTTTGGGGATTTGATGAGGGTTTGAGGTTGAGGAGAGGTAGGATGTGTGAAATGAGGGTTTGGATGATGATGGATGAGCTTGGGATGAAGGATCAATGGTTTGGGGAAGAAGGGGGCTCAATGGGGGAGAAATTAGGGTTTGGGGTGATGAGGAAGAAGAAGAAAACGTTTGGGGCGTATTTATAGAAAAGTGTGGCGGCTAGGGCAAAACTAGGGTTTCCTGGGATGATTAGTCGGTCAAAGAAGGATTGGTGACCGACTAGCTTGGGAACTAGTCGGTCGGTTGATCAACGCAAACCGACTAAGAGTAAACAGTAGCTCGCTCAGGAAAACTGGACTATGAGTTAGTCGGTCTGTGAAGGCTTGTCAACCGACTAGTTTGAGAACTAGTCGGTCGGTGAGTGTTCATTGACCGACTAAAGGCTGAATTCTGAGTGAGATCATGGAAATGAGAGTTAGTCGGTCTGAGAAGGATTCCTGACCGACTAGTTTAGCATCTAGTCGGTCGATGGTTGTTCTTAGACCGACTAAGAGTAAACAGTAACTCCAGAATAATTGATTGAATGAACTAGTCGGTTCCAGTTGATTTCATGACCGACTAGATTGGAATCTAGTCGGTCGGTTGATCTTCTTGAACCAACTAACGTGCACGAAAAGTCTCGAAATGGAGCGTGAAGGTCCGGGATGAATTCTAAGGTTTCTAGGATCAACCTATTGCTAAGATATGATCAATATGAAGCTCGTCACGGGTGACTTACTCCGAGTTCAATGATTCTAAGGAAGAAGCTAGAAGATCACATCAAAAGGAATGAAAACGAAAGCTAGGAAATCTCAACGAGATGAATGAAAGCGAGAACTATGGAAATGGAAACCACACAAGGAGAGAACCCCACCATCACAAGCAAAACACACTGATAATCCAATCTTACAAAAACCAGTCGTTACATCCTACCCACCTTAGAATAAATTCCGTCCTCGGACTTTCTAACATATATATAGTCGCTCTGGTAACTACCATCAACCAATATCACATCATAAATTCAACCAAGTACTTTCATTTCGAGTGCTTATATATATATATGCACTAGAAATCAAATATTACTACCACTACATACATATTTTCACGCACATAGTACACTCTTACTTATTATAGTCAATCAATTTCATACACGTATTTCAATCACATATATATAGTCAATATATTTATACAACAATAAACACTTATTACTTACTATAAGAAAATAACCAAGCCTCTCTTATTTGAAAATAATTTCGCATTTATTTAGTCATTCAAATACATGCAAATATTTCACCATATTTTCACCTCACATATAGTCCTATAACTATATATTGGTATAGCCACCCACAATCGTGTGCGTAACACAACCAAGCACAAACAACTCAAACACCATACATACATCATCCGTCACTATTCACCACCACATACAATTATACCAAAGTACATAGAGTATACCCACTCAAGCTTGAGTGAGACTCAAATCATAGCAGGACATTTATATGCGTAACACAGTATCCATACACACACCAATACCACTCTAAGGCATACACATCCATGTATCACATATTTTCACACCATATCCATCCATTTATAATTACCATATCAACACATCCACTACATACAAGTTTAAGAGATGCAATAGTCGGGTATACCTCCTGATATACACGCATACGACATCTCATAAAACAAGTAGTACCAATCAAAATTATCATTCTGTTATCATACGTATATCACATCATACTCAAGCAGAAAATTACCTACACACAACATACAAATGCCAACACCCATACCACTATATACACACCACGAAATCAACACTACGACGACATAACCACTTAACTAATGGGCCCACCAAACTATAATAAGGTTGACACATGCAACGACAAGCTCTATGGGCTAGACAATAGGAAAGAACCGAACCTAGATCATGACGAATAGAAAGATCGAAAAACATGGGTTCAGCTAGGACGAAGATAAGGAGCCAAATTTGGTTAGGGGAATCAGGGTAAGACTGTGAATGTTTAGGTGGAAAGATGATGCAATGATACCCTTAAGGAATACATAAAGAAGGTAGTGTAAACAACATAAGTTAAAATACGTGAATTCGAAGACCGTTGTACTTCAAAAAGTCGGAGTCCTCGTTTGTATAAAATTATTTAGATGTCGATAAACAAGTTGTTTGAAAACGATTTTGAGACGAATATACGTAATAAGAGGAAAAGTGGTTTATTGGCTTATATAAAATCATCATGAGGAAAAAGGAAATCATTTACTCGAACATTAAAACATAGGTCAGAAATGTTATGCGGCAGCAATCTAAAAATTTTGGAAAAGTTTTGAGATTCGAAGATTGAAATCAGATCAAGTATAGTGTGGAGAATTTAAGCGCATGCTAAAGGTTTTCCAAATCTCAAAACTGAAGAGAAATCCCAAATAAACCATATCGAAAATACTTTTAGAGAAATCCGGATTTGCCAACAAAAATTGATTTATACAAGATCTTAATGTACGAGCAAAACGAACGTGGTACCGATATATAAAAATAATTGAAGTCATATTTTAGAAATTATCTTAAAAGTGTGTATGGTGAATGGAAAGATAATATCTTAGTAGTATGGAAAGAGAAAAGGATATTTAAACTCATCAAGTTAGTATTAAAACTTTTAAACCGTTTTATGAAGGGTCTAAGTCAGGAATGATTTCGAAATAGTAATAATTTTTTTTTCTTTTTTACAAAAATCTGAAATATGGAAAATGTTGAGCATAAAATCGACTTGCTAAAAGCCGAAGTCCAAAGAGACTTGAAAAGTTTATTAAGAGTAAGCACGAGGTGTTTTCGAATAAAATTTTAATGGCACAAGTAAGAAAAGAAATTATGAATCGAGTTAGGAAAATAGAAATACGGTTCAGAATGAAATTGGTATATGAAAAGGGATAAGACATTTATATCGATACGAAAGTATATGCTGAAAATATTATAAACTTCTAATCTAAAAATCTCAACACAAGTTTCGATATTTAAGAACATAAATAATTTAAGTCGGCGAAGGAGCATGAAACCTTACATATATCAAAAGTGTTTCGAACAAATTTAAACTTAACGAAAGAAGAAGATCGAAGATAATTTTAGGGAAATAAGGATTCGCCAAAAGAATGTGTTGGTAAAAAGACTTTTGAAGTACGAGTACGACGAACCTATAATTGATATATACAAAAATTAGTTGAAGTCCATTCAGTTTGGAAAAATACCCCTAAAGGTATGTAAGATAAGTGGTTAAAATAAATTTTTGTAGTTAGGAAAAAGGACGGTATATCGAACCATCAGGATAGTAATAAAGTTTAAAAAAATCGAAATGCGAAAGATACATTGTTAGAAAAAATAGTACAAGATAGTAAATTTAAAATTACGACCAAAAGTCTTCAAAATTCAAGAACGACTTTTAACTCCATCGAAATTTAGGGAGACATATTTAAAGAAGTTTAGAACAAAATTTAAATTGAGTGAAACTTCAAATAAGGAAAGCATTCGAAAATGACTTTGGAAGAATCAAGATTTGCAACGGAAAACATTTGAAAGATCAAGGATAATTGTAATGAGGTGGTCACGTGAATTGAGGACAAGGGAAGTGGTTTATGTGAATTGAATGCGCCTAAATCACGATGCAAGAAAACCATGATGAAGATATACGGTCAGTAACACCAAAGTGTAGTGACCAGGAAAGATTGAATCGGGGGGGGTTCTAATCATCGGGTTAACTAAAGGCCAAGAGAAACTTAACACTAAAGCTTCTAATGGGTTAGAATATATAGATCTCAGGAAGGTTCTAAGAGAATCAAGATCATGTTCTGTTGGGCCCGAAATCGATGAACCCAAGCGAACGGCTAACGAAATCCTAGGAGTCTATCATGGCCAGAGCTAGGCGGGAACCACTAAGGCAACTCTTAAGACAATCAAACAAATCACTAACATGGAGTCTAGCTAACAATCAAGGATTCCTAACTAGAAAGCACAGACGTCTATCTAAGTCTAGCTAGGGTCCTGATCTAATGGGTTCCTACTAAGCTGAGACGGATGCCCTAACACGTCTACCAGCTACCTAAGGCATAGGAACGCTAAAAAAACTAGACTCAAGGCTTATAAATTGGATGTTCTAATTTATTTAATGGACATTCCATAATTATTATCATTGTTCCGATAGTTCACAGTTGCAAATGGACCTGCATGGGCCACCAATAAAACCATGTCACGCCCCGCTTCCCAAAAATGTGTAGGCGAGATGTGAGAAGGTCCGCTCAGACTTGAAGCTGTGAAACTCCAAGTCTGATAAGCGTAAAAATTATCATATGGCAGGTCCTTGCAACGCAAACGAAACAACAATAATAATAAAGGAAAGAGACAAAAGAGAAATCTCTGAATATCCATTGAATGAATTACAATATCGCAGAAAAGCCACCAGGCTAAAAGGAAAAGAGTCTAAGGCCCAAACATGGCCAACGAGGTATAACATACATATAAAGGTGCCACGCACCAACAACTAACAGCAAACCTAAACAAAGAAGTGAACACGAGCGGTCTTCAAGACAGGCCCCTGGTGTCCACTCACCACCACAGCAAACATCAGCATCAGCAACACCATATCCCCTGCAACAAAGCTCTGGCTCTGGGTCTAACATGTGACACCCAAAAGAGAGAGGGGCACATGTCAGCAAGTCTGGAAAGACTTGTGCAAGGAAACTGAAAGTGAACTAGCAACCTAGCAGTTATAATAAGATGCAATGACATGGCATTTAAGTATGATGCGACAGTTTTAAACGTAGGGAAGCCAATCACTCACGATGTAGCAAAAGCTACCAATCACTATTCACGAATCACGATTATCACTGTTATCACTGTTTGTCACGTACAAGTAAACACGTCAAGTCAAGTACAAGTACAAGGGATCACTCAACGAGTGCCCTATTGCCCGCAGGCTGTGTAATCAAGTCAAGTACAAGGGATCACTCAGCGAGTGCCCTATTGCCCGCAGGCTGTGTAATCAAGTCAAGTACAAGGGATCACTCAGCGAGTGCCCTATTGCCCGCAGGCTGTGTAATCTTCTGGTCACG
The DNA here is from genome assembly GCA_030789695.1 of Scilla litardierei. Classification (NCBI taxonomy): domain Eukaryota; kingdom Viridiplantae; phylum Streptophyta; class Magnoliopsida; order Asparagales; family Asparagaceae; genus Scilla; species Scilla litardierei. The sequence goes on from JAULAV010006211.1 coordinate 12,946, forward strand.
AGCCAGGAAATGTATTTTGTTTGGCATAGGGGTGCACCTAGCCTTCATATCGAGCGTTGGGGTTAGCAACTTACTATGCTCGCTTCCGGTCACGAGCCAGGAACTATCAGTTTTTGTAGCGTGAGCTACACATTCACGATAAACAATTAATGTATGCAATGACATGAACAGATATTCGTGTACCGTTAATTGTATTTAAACGTGACAGGCAAAATGCAATGACATGAACAATATTCGCATACCGTTTATTGAAATTAGACATGACAGGCAAAATGCAATGACATGAATAATATTCGCGTACCGTTAATTGTATTTAAACGTGACAGGCAAAATGCAATGACATGAACAATATTCGCATACCGTTTATTGAAATTAGACATGACAGGCAAAATGCAATGACATGAACAATATTCACGTACCGTTAATTGTACTTAAACATGACAGTTTAAAGATGCATGGATGACATGCACAGATAATACGCGTACCGTTATTTGTATTTAAACGTGACATACAAGCATGATGAAGGTGACGAACCAAGCTTCGTTGTCAAGCTAGGTCAATGGCGTCTAGACGGCTATCCTTTCACCGTCTAGTCTCTTTTACGCTAAAGAAAGGTAATGGCCTAAGACATGGACCAAATCAAGAGATGCAAGTTTCACTTGCCTGGCACCGAGGAGAACGATCAACGAAGGCACATCACACAAATTTGTTATCTACGGGAATGGATCACTGTCATGGAAAAACAACATTAGAATGGTAACTAATCCGTATTCACAAACGAACCCTACGATTTATAATGATCCATTTTATTAGGGTTTCACAAATATCAAGTGTGGGTTATGAGATTATTAAAGGAAGAATACTACCCGTGAAGAAGCGGAGGAACGACGCCAAGAACTACGGCGACGGAAGAACGATCCGGCTCAAATCTGGAAATGGGGAAAATCTGGAGAAATGGGTTTGGATGAGGCTTTTGGGGATTTGATGAGGGTTTGAGGTTGAGGAGAGGTAGGATGTGTGAAATGAGGGTTTGGATGATGATGGATGAGCTTGGGATGAAGGATCAATGGTTTGGGGAAGAAGGGGGCTCAATGGGGGACAAATTAGGGTTTGGGGTGATGAGGAAGAAGAAGAAAACGTTTGGGGCGTATTTATAGAAAAGTGTGGCGGCTAGGGCAAAACTAGGGTTTCCTGGGATGATTAGTCGGTCAAAGAAGGATTGGTGACCGACTAGCTTGGGAACTAGTCGGTCGGTTGATCAACGCAGACCGACTAAGAGTAAACAGTAGCTCGCTCAGGAAAACTGGACTATGAGTTAGTCGGTCTGTGAAGGCTTGTCAACCGACTAGTTTGAGAACTAGTCGGTCGGTGAGTGTTCATTGACCGACTAAAGGCTGAATTCTGAGTGAGATCATGGAAATGAGAGTTAGTCGGTCTGAGAAGGATTCCTGACCTACTAGTTTAGCATCTAGTCGGTCGATGGTTGTTCTTAGACCGACTAAGAGTAAACAGTAACTCCAGAATAATTGATTGAATGAACTAGTCGGTTCCAATTGATTTCCTGACCGACTAGATTGGAATCTAGTCGGTCGGTTGATCTTCTTGAACCAACTAACGTGCACGAAAAGTCTCGAAATGGAGCGTGAAGGTCCGGGATGAATTCTAAGGTTTCTAGGATCAACCTATCGCTAAGATATGATCGATATGAAGCTCGTCACGAGTGACTTACTCCGAGTTCAATCATTCTAAGGAAGAAGCTAGAAGATCACATCAAAAGGAATGAAAACGAAAGCTAGGAAATCTCAACGAGATGAATGAAAGCGAGAACTATGGAAATGGAAACCACACAAGGAGAGAACCCACCATCACAAGCAAAACACACTGATAATCCAATCTTACAAAAACCAGTCGTTGCACTGGAAGAGGGGGAGGAAACACTGGGTCCTGAAGTATCATACTTAAGTGCAATTGGAGCACTCATATACCTGGCAAACTGCACGCGTCCCGATATAGCGTTCGCAGTAAATCTACTAGCCAGATACAGCTCAGCGCCCTCAAAGCGCCACTGGAACGGAGTGAAACAACTTCTGCGCTACCTCCAAGGGTCTGTAGACATGGGACTATACTTCAAGAAAGGTGTATCCACCGACCTGGTCGGTTACGCATATGCGGGATACAGGTCCGACCCACATACCGCAAAGTCCCAGACCGGTTTCGTATTCACATACGGTGGGACGGCCACCTCATGGAGATCCGTGAAGCAACATTCACAGCGACCTCATCCAACCACTCCGAGCTCATCGCGATCCACGAAGCTAGCAGAGAATGCTTCTGGCTTCGATCAGTCATCAACCACATCCTCAAGACCACTGGCCTGAAGACGGGAGATCTTGTCACGCCCCGCTTCCCAAAAACGTGGAGGCGAAGCGTGAGAAGGTCCGCTCAGACTTGAAGCTACGAAGCTGCAAGTCCGATAAGCGTCAATCACCTTAAACTGCAGGTCCTTGCAACGCGAAACGAAACAAGGATAATAATAACGAAAGAGACAAAAGAACATCTCAGAATATCCATAATAATAAATCTCAACACCGCAGGAAAGCCACCAGGCTAAAATAAAAGAGTCTAAAAGAGGCCCAGCATGGCCAACAAAAGTACAAAGTACGAAAACAAAGAAAAGGTGCAAGCACCGACAACTAACGGCAACCTAAAGCAAAAGCAAGTAAAATCAGTCTCTAAGACTGGTCTCCGGTGTCCTCGAACTCCTCAACGAACGTAAGCTCGGGCTCAGCGTCAGCAAAACACCACGTTCTCAGCAACGGTCTCTGGCTCAGGGTCTAACATGTGACACCCAAAAGAGCAAGGGGCACATGTCAGCAAGTCTGGAAGACTTGTGCAAGGAAACTAGAAGTGGGAGAAGTAAAGCAACCTAGCAGTTCTAGCATGATGCAATGACATGGCAGTTAAAGTAATGAGTGCAACAAGTAAAGTAAAGTACGAGCATGGCATGGCATGGATGACAAGTATTACATGAATCATTCACAAGACAAGTACAAGACAAGGAAAGTAAGCACCTCGTGCACCGAGATTCCGTCTTTTGGCTAGAGGGCGGATCAGGCCACTCCTAAGCTCAAGTAACCGTTTATCCCTACCCCTCCACGTGTATCGGGCATTGGTTTCTGGCCAACACATGAGGCCCGCTTCTGGACCACGAGCCAGGAAGTGTGTAAACAAGTATGGCGTAAGGGTGCACCTAGCCGGAAACACGGAAACACGGATTGTACAAGTATTTTGTAGCGTGTGCTACGATGCAACAATCAATTTGGATGACATGTAAGATGCAATGCATGACAGTTAAAAGTGCGTACAGATAAGGAAAGTAAACGTGACAGTTTAGTATGCATGAACAACAAGTTTAAAGGGTTGGATCTAGCTTCGTTGTCAAGCTAGATCAATTAGGTGACGGATCTAGTTTCGTTGTCAAACTAGATCAAGTAGGCGTCTAGCCAGCTATCATTTCACTGACTAGTCTCTTTTACGCTAGGAACAAGAAAGTGGCCTAAAAACATGGCCCTAAGCAAGATTTGGCAAGTTTCACTTGCCTGAAATACGATTCGGGTGACCAGGTGATTGCTCGAGAACATGATTACCTGCGACAAGATATTAAGCTAAACTTAGTAAATTCAGAGAAACATCCCCAAGCCTAACATTTGTTTTAAAACTCGACAACTTATACTAACTTAACCACTAACCAATCTCTTAACACATGCTACTGTATCTAACCAAATCGTATTACTAACTTATACTAAGAGCTAACACTATATCAGTTATAAGTATAAAAAATCACGGTACAGATAGGTTACGGACCAACTTAAACAAATCAACCCACAGCTTAACTTAGATAGGATGTATTGCTAACCTACTGGTACTGCTACATATTCTTAATAATTGACATATCCCAACTGAACAAATAGAAACTAACAGGCAGTAACAAATGGCCTCGGTATTCAAAAGAAAATTGTTCATGATCCTATAACTAGCATATAGCTATAACATACCCCTATCAATATCGCACATAATATATCAACAAGGCTGTTATATAACAACTTACGTTTAGGCGGCATTCACGTGCTTGGCTATCGGTTAGCGATGAGACAGGCGAGCGAAAGCTCGATGGCTGGAGATGCGGCGGCTGCCTGCGCGACGATGGCGACGGGCAGGCGTCGGAAAATTGATGCAACGTGTTGCGGCTGTCGATGCGGCTTCCACGGCGAACAGGCGGGCTCCGGTGGCTAGGCGAAGGTAAGCGAGGAAGGAGAGACGCCAAGGCGAGGTCGAGGGGGTTGGCAACCGTGGTCGGCAATGCGGAGGTCGCCGGACGTCGGGTCTGTGCGATCAATGGGGGTTGCTGACGCTAACGGCGCTCGCCGTCACCGCTGATACGCGAGGAGGCCGGGGTAGCGTTGTAGAACATCGGGGAGGCTGTGGGGTCAGGTCGGAGAGAAGCGATGCGGCGTTCGGGGTTCGGATCGGAGGGAGCTCGACCGGAGGGCCGTCGAGAAGAAGAGGGCGCGGGTGCTGTGATGGAGGCGTCGGAGGGTTGACGGGAGGTAAGGGAACGCCGTGGAAGGGCTGAGCACGAAGGGGGTCAGGTCGCTGAGGGGACCGTCGGTAAGGGGTTCGAAGGGGAAGACCGCTGTGCGCCTGGGGAGATCAGGACAGCGCCTGGGCGGCGGCACCGCCGCGGAAACAGCCGGAGAGGGGCGCGCTGTCGCGCTGCTGCTCTCTGCAGCAGCTTCCTGCGGCCAAAGGAGGGGGATCCGACGTGCATCGGTCGGAGAAGTGCTCGGCGAGGCTAGGTGGCATGGAGCGGAGCCGTGAGGGTATACATCGGAGGTCGGAGACGGGGCGCGGGCGAAGAGAGCTGCGTACGAAAGGAACGAGGGCGGCGGTTTCTTTTTGGGTGCTGGGAGAGAAAAGTAACCTAGGGTTTTAATTAAATAAGGGGAGGGCCTAAGGCTCACGTGGGATGTCATGCGGTTGATACACAATGAGGAGTAGGTGGACTGAATGGCAGCATGATAGCTAAGGCTATGGGCCTTAGGCTAGGCTTAAAGTTTGGTTTCCATAGAGTTTATTATAAGGAAAAGGAGGCTACAGAGGCTCTAAGTTAGCCATGGGGTTTATTATAAAATGAGTTGGTGGGTATGTGCAGCACGTGAATAGTTATCTATAGGGTTATTATCATGTTGTATGAAGATAGGTAGATGGCCTCGGTTACTATAAATTGTGTGGGGGTTTTATAATATTAGACTTAGGCTTTTTATAAAATAAGTTGGGTGATTGGATAAAGGGTGAGTGCAGCCATGTGGGGGAAAAGTAAGTGGAGCAGGTTCCAAAATGATTAGGAAGCGATAATTTGCTATTAATAAAAATAATTAGAGGGTTAACATAGAATACTTAGGATGAGAATAATAATAGGTTGGGGAAATAGTGAAAGTGGATCAAACGGGGCTATAAAATCGTGAAATAAATACTGGGGTGATCGGGACGACGAGAGAAAGAGAACTAAGAAGACGGATCTCAATTTCGACGTCGAGTGACGAAACTAAAAATAGAAATATCTCACGTCAAAAGTGAAAATCGTCACGTCTCATCGAGTAAGGTTAAATTGGGGGGAAAACGACTCGAGAAGTGTCGTTCCAAGATAGTGCCACTATTTAATACTCTCAGAGACGTTCACAACGGCATTTCACACAAGAGTGTTCACAAACAAATAAGGTCTAAAACAAACACGTGCTCGGTCAAAAGCACGTGCACGAACAACACACAACGAAAAGTGGTCGTTACATCCTCCCCACCTTAGAATAAAGTCCGTCCTCGGACTTTCTAATATATCTAGTCGCTCTAATAACTACCCCAATCAAGTCACATTATATTTCAAACCAGGTATAGTCATTACAAGTGCTTATATATGCACTAGGTAGTCAAACATTTATCACTACCACATATATATATTCACGTACGTCATTCGCTTATACCTATTATAGTCAGTCAAATCCATACACGTATTTCAATCACATATATAAGCATGCACCCTTTATATAACTACCACCTACCTAATCACAAACAATATTTCAGATACTCATATAAGTAGGATCTCACACTAGCCAATACAACCATTGCTCTACGTATAGATAGCTACCTATGCACAAACATCAAGGGTATACTACCCTCTAATATTCATTCAATACCAAACATCTCATCACATATAGTCACACCATAACATTATTAAATCAAGTTCACTATATCTAATATATTTTCACCACTACTATAATTTCACCATATATAGTCATACAGTGCATGCAAATAGTTCACCATATACTCATCACATACGGTCCTATAACTGTATTTACGACACGCCACATATATCGTAGTCATCAATACTTATAACTAAGCACATACTTACCCGTGCATGGTGCACACCCATACACGCTAACTTTTCATTTATGTATACCAATCATATCATTATATATCTAGCACCCTACACACCTAGTTTAGCTAGTACACATATGTTCACACAACAAGCCCTAATAAATAACTATACCACAAGACCAACCCTATAACTATATACTGGTATAGCGACCCACAATCATGTGCGTAACACAACCAGGTACAAACACTCCTATCACTATACATACATCAAACATCGCTATATTCAAACTTCAGACATACATTCAATATACTTAGAGTATACCCACTCAAGCTTGAGTGAGACCCAATACACATATCAGAATATTCTATATACGTAACACGACATTTATACGTATACCGATACCATTTCAATATATATATATATATATATATATATATATATATATATATATATATATATATATATATATGTATCCACCAATACAACCATATACATACCATAAGTCATTCACACCTAATATTTAGTCAGGTAATACTCACATAGTTCAATCTCTCTATATACCATAATAATAATTCAGACATTAGCACACGTATAATTATAATACACTCCCTAATACATGCACACGTATTCATCGTATAATCACTCACATGTAACATACATATTCGCACCGTAGCCTACTACCTATAACTGGTGTACCAACACCTATTATTATTATCACACCTAGCATACATATAGTCTTACCAGCATATTGCTTCAATCATTATCAGTATCCCCTAATTACCTACACCCTATTAGGTACTCCTACACTAAATCTCGTATACACAGGCATCCCTAGTATGGTATAGCTACCCACATACCAAACTATAACTACCAACATGCAAACATCTTCACACTCATGAATAGCTCCGAGTATATATAACACACAATAAGCAACCATTAATATACCATGGGGAGAGTACACTCATTCAAGCCAACATATGCAGAATTTGAAAACCGTCGTACTTCAAAAGTTGAAATCCTCGCCTGGAAAGAAATATTGGAGATCGATAAAACGTGTTGTTTCAAAATAAGTTTGAGTCGAATATTCATAATAAGAGAAAATAGTCTATTGGTTTTTTTAAAAAAATCATTAAGGAAGTAAATTCATTTGCACGAATATTGAAGACGTAGTTTAGAAAATATTATACGGCGGTAATCTAATATAATGTTTGTGAAATCAAAGAAGGAAATCAAGTAACGGAAGGATTTAAACTCATGTTAAATGCTTTCAAAACTTTTAGGTTATGGAAAATTTTAAAATAGTCAATATTGAAACTACTTTTCAAAGGAACCAGGATTTGCAAAAATTTAAAACTGGTTTACACAAAACTCTTAGCATACGAGCACAACGAACCTGGTATGGATAAAAGTAATTGAAACTCATCTTAGTCTCGAAATTTTTCTAAAAGCGTGTAGGGTGAGCGGAAAGATAATAATAATATCTTGATCGTAAAATTATCAAAATTGGTAGTAAGGCTTTAAAATCAAACCTATGGAAGGTCCAGGTTTAGGAAAAGGGTTAAGAATTAGTAATTTTTACAAAATCTGAAATAAGGAAAACAATGAGCATAACATTTACTTGCGGGAAGCTGAAATCCCAAGTGGCTTGTAAAGTATATGGATGGCATCAATCAGGGAGGAAAAATTGTAAATCGAATTGGGCACTATAAAAGTACGGTTCAGAATTAAATTAATATATGAAGGGGCAACGCATTTACATAAGTACGAAAAATATAGGCTGGAAAAATATTATAAGCTAGTGTTCAAAAATTCCGACAAAAGTTTTAAAATTTTAAATCAACGAAGGAGGATGAAGTATAAGTATATATACATTAAAATTTGGAACAAATTTAAACTTAGGAAAAAAGGAAATCGAAAAAATACTTTCAGAAGATTCAAAACTTGTAACGGAGAGATTCGAAGATTGGCAACGATCGTCATGACGCGATCTCGGGACTCGAGGCAAGAAAATTGGTCAGGTGATACGCCTAGGATATGAATCAGAAAAGTCTACGGAAACTCCTACGGTCGACCAACTAAATATTTGAAACTAAGCACTAAGACTTTCTAAGGGGCTAGACGGAAACGAAATACGTTCAGCTTGATCCGAAATCGTTGAACCCAGGTGAACGACAAAAGGAAATTTTAGAGGTCTAGTATGGTCAGGGTTAGGCAAGGACCACTAAGGTAACTCCTACGGCGATCAATTTCTAGAAGGGGGGTCTAACTATCAATCAGAGGCTTCTAACTAGCAAGCACAGACGTCTAACTAAGTCTTCTTACCACCTAGTGTCCTAAGAAAACGACTAGACTCAGGGCTTATGACTCGGATGTTGCAATTTATTTAATGGACATTCCGTTATTATCGTTGTTCCGTTAATTCACAATTGCAAGATTGGACCTGCATGGGCCACCAACAAAACCTGTCACGCCCCGCTTCCCAAAAACGTGGAGGCGAAGCGTGAGAAGGTCCGCTCAGACTTGAAGCTACGAAGCTGCAAGTCCGATAAGCGTCAATCACCTTAAACTGCAGGTCCTTGCAACGCGAAACGAAACAAGGATAATAATAACGAAAGAGACAAAAGAACATCTCAGAATATCCATAATAATAAATCTCAACACCGCAGGAAAGCCACCAGGCTAAAATAAAAGAGTCTAAAAGAGGCCCAGCATGGCCAACAAAAGTACAAAGTACGAAAACAAAGAAAAGGTGCAAGCACCGACAACTAACGGCAACCTAAAGCAAAAGCAAGTAAAATCAGTCTCTAAGACTGGTCTCCGGTGTCCTCGAACTCCTCAACGAACGTAAGCTCGGGCTCAGCGTCAGCAAAACACCACGTTCTCAGCAACGGTCTCTGGCTCAGGGTCTAACATGTGACACCCAAAAGAGCAAGGGGCACATGTCAGCAAGTCTGGAAGACTTGTGCAAGGAAACTAGAAGTGGGAGAAGTAAAGCAACCTAGCAGTTCTAGCATGATGCAATGACATGGCAGTTAAAGTAATGAGTGCAACAAGTAAAGTAAAGTACGAGCATGGCATGGCATGGATGACAAGTATTACATGAATCATTCACAAGACAAGTACAAGACAAGGAAAGTAAGCACCTCGTGCACCGAGATTCCGTCTTTTGGCTAGAGGGCGGATCAGGCCACTCCTAAGCTCAAGTAACCGTTTATCCCTACCCCTCCACGTGTATCGTGTTGGAAACAGCATCCTACCCTATGTTTGATGATAACAAACCCTACTGAACTGTTCTAATCTGTTTGTTGAGTGTGTCACAGGTCCCTATAGTCATGATTGCTCAAGTTACATATGCACGTACTCAAGTACGTTGAAATACGGAGCTGAAACTTCATTTGGAATTACACAAGCTGATCAAACGAGAGAGTATAGCTATGAAACTCTACCCTAGAGTTAATCATAGGCTATAAATAACATGGGATTTTTCTCAGGATTTATGGAGATTGTTTGAAGTCCAAATACGGGGAAATACGAGAAAATACTGAGTATACAAAGAAGAAACTTTTTCTACAAGTGGTGAAATGAGGTGAAACAATTCTCACATGTCAAAATGAAGCTCTGGGATTTTTGAGAATTATTTCAGAATTTTTGGGATTTATTTGATGCTCAAATACGCAAGAATACAGTGAAAATACTCAGAAAATACGGCATACGGTACTGTGCATATATACGCTTCATCGCAGATTTAAATCCACGCTGACGTGGCATCATCCAGGCCGTTCGTTCCGCATCCAACGGCATCACGCAGCTTGGCGACGTGGCTCGCTTACAACCGCCAGATCTTCATCCAACGGTCACCAACCGATCGGACCCAGTCGCAAAAGGCGGGCTGAATGCGTCGACTCCGTGTCGACGTGGCGCCATCTTAGCCGTCCACGCGGAGATCCGACGGCTACCGACAGTGCGGGTCCGGGTCAGCGGAGGCGGGCGCCGACGCACGAATATTGACGGACACGTGGCGTGCCGACGTTGAATCCCGCTTGATCCAACGGCCAGAAACGCTGCCGACATCGGATTTTAGATCCGAACCCGTTAAGCGAATTTAAAACGTGATTTTGAGCGGATCGGGTTCGTTGGAACAGTAACTCAAACCCGTTAACTCAATTCTATATAAAGCCATGCACACTCTTCACTATTTCATCAATAAGTGGAGTTCTAGAGATCCAAATTGAGTTCCGTAAGAAGCGTTGCGACCGTGACTTCATCCCCGACGCAGTGATAGCAAGTTGAGCAGCTAGTTCCTCCTGTGCAGAAAATGAGATCACTTTGAGTGAGGAACTTCTACCGACTACTTCCACGGGGACAGCGACTACTTCTTCTACAGACATCCGATCATCATTCCGTAAGAAGCGTTGCGAAGCTACTGATGTGCTGAAAGAAGACAACCAGAGAAATCTTCACAAATGAGCTTTCTAAACTCTTGATCTTATTTATTTGTGAAGTTATTAATGTTTTGATCAGCATTTCTGTAATATAATTTCTTCCGTTATTTGGGACTCTGGGAACCAAACTTGTTGGGGCAAGTTGGGTTGGGGAGTGATTCTTGTATGTTTCTTTTTGGCTTTGGTGAGCTTGAGTTGGTCTGACAGGTTGGTGTTGGTGCACCAATCTAAGGGAGATTGTAACTTCTTAAAGAAACAGTATAAGTGATTGCTCATTGGGGTGGACGTAGGTCATGGGGACCGAACCACGTTAAATTCTGTGTCTTCTGTGAATGCTTTGATTGTCCAATTCCTAAACTGCATGCTGTAAACTAGGCTTAATTTTTATCTTGCGATAATTTGGTCAAAGGCCTATTCACCCCCCCTCTAGGCCTTATTTAGATCCTACAAGTGGTATCAAAGCTCCAGGCCTGGCCATTTGAGTCTAGTTCATAATGAATACATATGATTCAGCATTTGCTGAAGGACAGTCTACAGTTAGACCACCCAAATTTAATGGGACTGATTTTGCTTACTGGAAAGCTAGGATGAAAATTTTCCTAGTCTCTTCAGATCTTGAAATTTGGAAAATTGTTGCTAAAGGCTATCACCCACCTACAATCAAAATTGAAGATATTGAAGTACCAAAACCAGAAGATAAATGGGATGATAACGATAACAAACGTTATGCTCTAAATGGTAAAGCTATGAATGCAATTATCTGTGCACTTGACAGAACTGAGTTTAACCGTAGATCTCATTGTCTTACTGCGCAGGAAATCTGGAACACTCTCGAAGTCACTCACGAAGGAACCTCTCAGGTGAAGGAGTCCAGATTAGCGCTGCTGAGCTCAGAGTACGATGGTTTCCACATGCTACCAGGAGAATCCATCAAGGACATGTACACTCGCTTCACCGACATCGTATACAACTCAAAAGCCTTGGGAAAGTCTTACGACAGCATCGACCTCATTCGGAAAATCCTAAGAGCGCTTCCTAGTTCCTTCCGACCTAAAGTGACGGCCATCCAAGAAGCTAGAGATCTCACTAAGCTGAAGCTGGATGATCTGATTGGGAATCTGTTATCCCATGAGCTGGAACTCAAAACCGTCGAGACAAGAGAAAAAGGTGAGGCTAAACCTTTAAAGACCATCGCTCTCAAAGCCGAAGAAAGTGACAAAGAAGATCTCGACGAGGAACATGCACTGATGGTCAGAGGATTCCGACGCTTCATCAGAACTCCTGCCGGAAAATCTGAAATGGAAAAAAGGTTCAATCGTTTTAATAAGTTTAATCCTTTGAATTCCTCATCTGAACAGAATACTACTAAAAGTGTTCAATGTTTCAACTGCAAGAAATTTGGACATTTCATGAAAAACTGTCCAACAAAGAACGCGTCATCCAAAGCCAAAGGGAAATCATTTGCGGTAACATGGGATGATGACGATGAAGACGAACCACAAGACGAGGTAGCGCAATCATCACTTTGCCTAATAGGTGAAAGCGACACGAACAAGGTAAGAGATGAATTTTCTTTACCAGAATTAATGAACATTTGTGAAAACATGAATTCAGAAATTACTTCTCTTGAATCCTCTATAGAAAATTATAAAGAAATGAATTTCCAACTACAGCAGGAAAATTATAATGTTTTGCAAAATGAAATAAAATTGAAAAATGAAATTGCATCGCTCAAAATTAGCATTGAAAAACTCAAAGGAAAGTCTAGTATTACTGAAGCTATACCTTGTCAGACTTGTGCTTCATTAAAGCTAGAAATTAAGAATGGTAATGAAAAGATTGTTGGCCTAAATAAAAGAATAGAAACTCTCGCTAAAAATGAAGATAATGTTAGAAAGAGTTTTATAAATAAAAGTGTCATGCTTGTAAATGAAAACATCTTTTTAAAATCCAAAGTCTCTGATTTAGAGCTGAGTATCAGAAAATTTGGTGTAGGAAGGAAATCACTAGACATCATTCTTGGATACCAGTCAATCAAAAACGATAAACAAGGACTAGGATTTGGAAATGTTTATAATGAAAACATGATAAAGAAAAATCATTACATCAAGAAAAAGAAACGGAACGCCAAATGTTATACCTGTGGTTCTTTTGAGCATTTATATAGAAATTGTTGTTATAAGAACCAAAACATGAAGTTCAAACAAGTATGGGTTCCGAAAGGTACTATGACTAACCATTGTGGACCTATTTGGCTACCCAGGTCACACATACCTTGTTCTTCTTATGTGTAGGGACTCAGCGTGGCTAAGGAACAACTGTGTGAGTGGTATTTGGATTCAGGCTGCTCAAGACACATGACAGGGAACAGCGACAAGTTCCTTAGCCTCGTGAAGCAAGAAGGAGGAAGTGTTACATTAGGGGACAACGGCAAGTGCAAGGTAATGGGTAAAGGTATTGTTGGCAACAATACTTTTAAGATTTCTGACGTCCTCTGGGTTGAAAATCTCGAACACAACCTCATCTCCATAAGCCAACTCTGTGACAAAGGTATGAAAGTACTTTTTGATGAGAAAATTTGTAAAATTTATGACTCGGTCACAGGTAATACCCTCTTCATAGCTAATAGGAAAAATAATGTTTATACAATAATAATTGAAGAAATGACAATTGCTAAATGTTTGATTGGCAGGGAGGAGGAGGCTATACTATGGCACCGGAGACTATCACATGCCAGCATGAAGTTGCTACATAAGCTGGAGAATAAAAACCTGGTCCGAGGCTTGCCACATCAACAGTACGAGAATGGTAAGTTGTGTGTTGCATGCACAAAAGGTAAGCAAACTAGATCCACTTTTACGGGAATTCGGGAAGTTACCACTTCACGAGTCCTAGAATTGATTCATATGGATTTGTTTGGGCCTATCGATGTTGCTAGCCTCAATGGAAAGAGATTTTGTTTTGTTTTGATCGATGATTTTTCTAGATATACATGGGTTTACTTCTTAGCCAAGAAATCGGATTCCTTTGAAAATTTCCAAAATTTTTGTAATCAAGTTTCAAATGAGAAAAATCTTTCAATTATGAAAATTAGAAGTGATCACGGTGGTGAATTTGAAAACTCTGTTTTTGAAAACTTCTGTTTGGAAAAAGGGATCTTACATGAATTTTCTTCTCCTAGAACACCTCAACAAAACGGGGTGGTCGAAAGAAAGAATCGAACTTTAAAAGAGATGGCAAGAAGCATGCTTAATGATTATTCTCTTCCTATGTATTTTTGGGCCGAAGCAGTGAATACAGCCTGCTATGTCTGCAACAGGGTTATGCTTAGACCTTTAATGAACAAAACATCCTATGAACTGTGGCATGGCAAGACTCCTAATGTCACGCCCCGCTTCCCAAAAATATGGAGGCGAAGCGTGAGAAGGTCCGCTCAGACTTGAAGCTACAAAGCCGCAAGTCCGATAAGCGTCAATTACTTTAAAACTGCAGGTCCTTGCAACGCGAAACGAAACAAAGATAATAATAACGAAAGAGACAAAAGAAACATCTCAAAATATCCATAATAATAAATCTCAACAACGCAGGAAAGCCACCAGGCTACAAATAAAAGAGTCTAAAGGCCCAAACATGGCCAACAAAAGTACAAAGTACAACGACGGTGCTACACACCAACAAACCTAACAAAAGGCCTAAAACAACATAAAGCTCAACAAAACTCAAAGCAAGGTCACCGGTGTCCACCAAAATCCTCCTGGCAATCATGGACTCAGACTCAGCGTCAGCGACTCATCACGTACACAGCAACGATCTCTGGCTCAGGGTCTAACATGTGACACCCAAAGAGAAAGGGGCACATGTCAGCAAGTCTGGAAGACTTGTGCAAGTGAAACTGAAAGTACAAGTAAGAGCAACCTAGCAGTTCTAGCATGATGCAATGACATGGCAGTTTAAGTATGAGTGCAGCAGGTAAAGAAAACAACAAGTAGCTAGCATGGCATGGCAAGTGTGGCAAGACTAATAACATTTACAAGGATTTCTCTAGTCACGTTTTCATGTCATTTGCAGAGTTTACGCCTTACAGCTGAAATGACTTTCTTTCACACTGATTGGCCGCTTAACTCCGCCCCACCCAGAGTTTACGCCTTACAGCTGCAGTTGCTGATCAGGCAGACTCCCAGCTGATTGGCCGCTTAACTCTTACCCCATCCCACGTGTATCGAGCCAGGGCCTTACCCCCGAACGGTAATGCTCGCTTCTGGATCACAAGCCAGGAAGTGTTTTTCATGTTTGGCATAGGGGTGCACCTAGCCCTGGACAAGCAAGTACAAGTATGTAGCGTGTGCTACGAATGCAATATTCAATGCATGGATGACATGTAAGATGCAATGCATGGCAGTTAAAAGTGCGTACAGATAAGGAAAGTAAACGTGACAGTTTAGTATGCATGAACATCAAGTTTAAAGGGTGGATCTAGCTTCGTTGTCAAGCTAGATCAATTAGGTGACGGATCTAGTTTCGTTGTCAAACTAGATCAAATAGGCGTCTAGCCAGCTATCATTTCACTGGCTAGTCTCTTTTACGCTAAAAGCAAGGAAGTGGCCTAAAAACATGGCCCTACACAAGAGTTGGCAAGTTTCACTTGCCTGCAACTATCACGTCAAGAAAACACCGTCCAACGAGTCCAAAGTCACGATTCCTACGTGCACAAGTCCACCGGCCTACATCCGTTTTATTAATCTTGATTAGTGGATTCTAAAACATTTAAAATTCTTTAAAATACTGATTTTTAGTCTTGATTAGCATGCAATTGGGTTGGGGGTCCTAGGGGTGCAAAACGTTACCTCAACACGACGCGAAAGCTACACCGGCGTCGGGTAGCGACGCCGGGGGTTGGAATAATAGAACGCGCTCCAAGTCCTGATTCCAATATATATTCCTTGCTGGAAAATTCAGAGCTTCGACCGGGACGACAGTTCCAGATTCCAAAGCTAGCACGTGCGACGACGGGCTACGACGTGCGACGACGTCGTACGCGACGGATCCTCGAAGAGCAAGCACCTAGGTGGGGCCCACAGTACTCCTAGGGGCCTTTGGGGGTCCCACAATAACTCTGGAGAACTTGGGGGGACCACGGTGGCAAGCGGTGCGACGGATGCGGGGTTGCGACGAGTGACTCTCGGTCGTACCCCTCCAATGCGGGAGAATTCCTCGGTCGCTGCGAGAGAACGGGGCTGTGCAGCAGCGGGGGTCGGTCACAGCGGCGGGTGCGGGCGTTTCCTTCGGTCAGACCGATAGGGACCGTCGGTCGTGCGCTTGGGATGCGGGGTTGCAGCGTTGCAACGTTGCAACGTTCGGGCGCTCGGTCACAGCGGCCGCTTCCTTCGGTCGGGCACGGAGCGGAGCGGGGCGACAGAGCGGGCGACAAGCGGGGGTCGGTGCGGAGCGGGGCGACCGGTCAGAGCGGGCCAAGCGATCGGTCAGGTCGATGGAACGGAGCGGGGGTGCTGCAGCGTGCGGAGCGGCTTGGGTGCGGGCGGGGGCTTCGGTCGGAGCGGGCGAACGGGGCGATTTTCCTCGGTCGTGCGGGGGCTGAACGTCGCAACGTTGCGACGATTCGTCGCAACGTCCAAAATGACTTTGGAAGAGGCTAGGGCTAATTTCTTTGGAAAAATAGGACTTTCTAGGGGTTGCTTATATAGTGTAGGTGGGTTGACTTGGTCTAGGGCTAAATCTAATAGGATTAGAATTCAAAAAGATTTGAAATTTGAATTTAAACTTCTCCAACCCAATCTAGGATTTGACCAGGTCCAAATGAGCTGGAAATTGGCTCAAAAATTCTTTAAAATGTTTTAAACTCAAATAAATTTTATTTGGCCGAAATTAATTTAAAGATAAATTATTAAAAATAATATAAAACTTGTAAAAATTATAAAAGTGGTCAAATAAACTCCAAAAATTATAAAATAAATATCGTTGTGATCGTGGCGACGAATGTGAGCTAACTAAGAAGACGGATCTCAAATTCGACGTCGGACGACGAAACTAAAAATAGAAACGTCTCCCGTCAAAGTGAAAATCGTCACGTCTCATCGAGTGAGTTCAAATTGTGGAAAAACGACTCGAGAAACGTCGTTCCAAATTAGTGCCACTATTTAATACTCCCAGAGACGTTCGCAACGGCATATCACACAAAAGTGTTCACAATCAAATAAAGTCTAAAATAAACACGTGCACGGCCAAAAGCACGTGCACGAACAACGCACAACGAAAAGTGGTCGTTACATCCTCCCCACCTTAGAATAAAGTCCGTCCTCGGACTTTCTAATATAGCTAGTCGCTCTAGTAACTACCCCAATCAAGCCATATAATAATTTAACCAGGTTTATTCATTTCAAGTGCTTATATATGCACTAGATAGTCAAACGTTAATACCACTAACACGTGTATATATACATTCACATACGTATACACTTATACCTATTATAGTCCGTCAACTTCATACATGTATTTCAATCAGGTATATAAACATACATCCCTTATATAACTGCTACTCACAAACAGTAGTTCAGATACTTATATAGGATAGTCTCACACTTAGCCAATACAATCATCGCTCTACCTATATGTAGCTACCTATGCACAAGCATCAAGGGTATACTACCCTCTAATATTCATCCATTACCAAGCATCTCAACACATATAGTCACACCATACCATTATTAAATCAAGTTCACTATATCTAATATACATTCACCACTACTATAATTTCACAATATATAGTCATTCAAATACACGCAATTAGTTCACCATATATTCACATCACGTACGGTCCTATAACTATATTTACGACACGCCACATAGACCATAGTCATCCATACCTATAACTAAGCACATACTTACCCGTGCATGGTGCACTCCCATACACGCTAACATTTCATTTTCATACGCCAATCATACCATTATATAACTAGCACACCTACACACCTAGTTTTAGCTAGTACACATACGTTCACACAACAAGTCCTCAGTAAATAACTATACCGCAAGACCAACACCTATAACTATATACTGGTGTAGCGACCCACAATCATGTGCGTAGCACAACCAGGCACAAACACTCCTATCACTATACATACATCAAGCATTGCTATATTCAAACTACAACATACATTCAATATACTTAGAGTATACTCACTCAAGCTTGAGTGAGACTCAATACACATATCAGAATATTCCATATACGTAGCACGACATTCATACTTATACCATATCACTCCAATATTTATACGTCTACCAATACAACCATATACATACCATAAGTCATTCACCTAATATCTAGTCAGGTAATATTCACATGGTTAAATCAATCTATATACCATAATAATAATACAGACATCAGCACACGTATAACTATAATACACTCCCTAATACATACGCATTCCTCGTATAGTCACACACATGTAACATATATTCACACCATAGCCTACTACCTATAATTAGTATACTAACACATCCACACATACATAATTAAGATGTGCAATGGTCGTGTATACCTCACGGTATGCACGCATGCGACATCCCGCGAAAGCAAACAATACCAATCAAAATTATAACCCTACTACCTATATATATATCACCTATATACTCATGCAACGAAACATAACTACTTACATATAAGCACATATATACCTACCTACGAGCACATACTCATACGTAATAATATATGGGTCATTCAATAGGCCTACTTACTTAACTATACATACACTTATTATTATCACACCTAGCACACACATAGCTTTACCAATCATTTTATTTCAACCATTATAAGTATCTCTTACTACATACACAACTTAGATATTCCAACGCTAATTCAAATATACACAAGCATCCCTAGTATAGTATATCTAACCACTCACAAGTCTATACATTCTAGCACACAACCAACTTCATAATATCACGAATAACTCCAAGTACATATATATATCATACAATAGGCAAGCATCAATATACTATGGGGGTACACTCATTCAAGCCCACGTACACAACTTAGGTACGTGCACAACGACACCTCACAAGGGTCCAAGGGTCTACTAACAACTAAGGGTTGACACAGCCATTGACGGGCACTAAAGCCTAAACAACTTAGAGAGAGGTCAAGGTCAAAGTGTGACGAGGGAAGGATCGGTAAGCACGAGTTCGGATAGGACGAATACAAGGAGACGGCTTGGTTAGACGAAACATTGACTCATTGGTGATGTTTAGGTTGAGGGAAAAGGGGATGTGGAGATGCTTAAATAGGGTACAGAAAAGCAACTAGGATAAATAGCATAAGCTAAAATACGCAAAATTGAAAACGGTTGTACTTTAAAATCCTCATCTGAGAAGAAATGTTTGGGAATCGATAAAACGAGTTGTTCAAAATAAGTTTGAGTTGAATATTCATAATAAGAGAAAATGTTTTATTAGCTTATCAAAAATCATTAAGAAAAAGAAGTAAAATCATTTACACGAATATTAAGGACATGGTTTAGAAAATTTTAAACGTCAGTAATTTAATATAATGTTGTCAAAAAAGTTTTTGAAAGTTAAAGAATGAAATCAAATAACGGAAGAATTTAAACTCATGTTAAATGCTTACAAAACTTTTAGGCTATGGAAAGTTGAAAATAATCAATTTGAAACTACTTTTAGAGAACCAGAGTTTGCCAAAAATGAGAAACTGATTTTCACAAGGTTCTTAATATACGAGCACAATAAGTCTGGTACGGGTATAAAAATAATTGAAAGTATGTATGGTGCACGGAAAAATAATAATAATGACTTAGTGTAAGAATTTTCAAGATCGAATCGCAAATCCTTAAAATCAAATCAGGGAGGGTCTAAAGCAGGAAGAGGTTATGAAAATAGTAGTTTTGCAAAAATTTGGAATAGTGAGTACGACGAGTAAAAATCAACTTACTGAAATCTGAAATTCCATGTGACATGAAAAGTATATTAAAAGTAAACACGAAGTATTATTCAAATGGCATAAATAAGAGGGAAAATTATAAATCGAACTGAGCAAAATAAAAGTACGGTTCAGAATAAAATTTAATATATGAAAAGACGACATGAGTACGAAAACATAAGCTGGGAAAATATTGTCAGCTAGAGTTCAAAATTCCGACGAACGTTTTAAAAATTTAAATCAATGAAGAAGTATGAAGTATAAGTATATTAAAATTTTGAACAAATTTAAACATAGTGAAAGAGGAAATCGAAAGATACTTTTGGAAGATTCAAGATTGTAACGGAAAGGTTTGAAAATTGACGACGATCGTCATGGGGCGATCTCGTGATTCGAGGCAAGGAAATTGGTCAGGTGATCAAAACATTCGTATGCCTAGGATATGACTCAGGAGAGGCTACGGGAAACTCCTACGGTCGACCAACTAAAGATTAAAACTAAGCGCTAAGACTTCTAAAGGTTAGACGGTAAAGAAATGCGTTCAGCTTGGTCCGAAATCGATGACCCCAAGCGAACGACAAAAGGAAATTCTAGAAGTCTAATATGGTCAGAGGTAGACAAGGACCACTAAGGTAACTCCTACGACGATCAAGTCAATTGCTAGAAGGGAGTCTAACTAACAATCAGGGGCCTCTAACTATCAAGCACAGACGTTTAACTAAGTCTTCTAATCACCTAGTGTCCTAAAAACGACTAGACTCAGGGCTTCTGACTCGGATGTTGCAATTTATTTAATGGACATTCTGTTATTATCGTTGTTTCGTTAATTCGCAATTGCAAGACTGGACCTGCATGGGCCACCAACAAAACCTGTCACGCCCCGCTTCCCAAAAATATGGAGGCGAAGCGTGAGAAGGTCCGCTCAGACTTGAAGCTACAAAGCCGCAAGTCCGATAAGCGTCAATTACTTTAAAACTGCAGGTCCTTGCAACGCGAAACGAAACAAAGATAATAATAACGAAAGAGACAAAAGAAACATCTCAAAATATCCATAATAATAAATCTCAACAACGCAGGAAAGCCACCAGGCTACAAATAAAAGAGTCTAAAGGCCCAAACATGGCCAACAAAAGTACAAAGTACAACGACGGTGCTACACACCAACAAACCTAACAAAAGGCCTAAAACAACATAAAGCTCAACAAAACTCAAAGCAAGGTCACCGGTGTCCACCAAAATCCTCCTGGCAATCATGGACTCAGACTCAGCGTCAGCGACTCATCACGTACACAGCAACGATCTCTGGCTCAGGGTCTAACATGTGACACCCAAAGAGAAAGGGGCACATGTCAGCAAGTCTGGAAGACTTGTGCAAGTGAAACTGAAAGTACAAGTAAGAGCAACCTAGCAGTTCTAGCATGATGCAATGACATGGCAGTTTAAGTATGAGTGCAGCAGGTAAAGAAAACAACAAGTAGCTAGCATGGCATGGCAAGTGTGGCAAGACTAATAACATTTACAAGGATTTCTCTAGTCACGTTTTCATGTCATTTGCAGAGTTTACGCCTTACAGCTGAAATGACTTTCTTTCACACTGATTGGCCGCTTAACTCCGCCCCACCCAGAGTTTACGCCTTACAGCTGCAGTTGCTGATCAGACAGACTCCCAGCTGATTGGCCGCTTAACTCTTACCCCATCCCACGTGTATCGAGCCAGGGCCTTACCCCCGAACGGTAATGCTCGCTTCTGGATCACAAGCCAGGAAGTGTTTTTCATGTTTGGCATAGGGGTGCACCTAGCCCTGGACAAGCAAGTACAAGTATGTAGCGTGTGCTACGAATGCAATATTCAATGCATGGATGACATGTAAGATGCAATGCATGGCAGTTAAAAGTGCGTACAGATAAGGAAAGTAAACGTGACAGTTTAGTATGCATGAACATCAAGTTTAAAGGGTGGATCTAGCTTCGTTGTCAAGCTAGATCAATTAGGTGACGGATCTAGTTTCGTTGTCAAACTAGATCAAATAGGCGTCTAGCCAGCTATCATTTCACTGGCTAGTCTCTTTTACGCTAAAAGCAAGGAAGTGGCCTAAAAACATGGCCCTACACAAGAGTTGGCAAGTTTCACTTGCCTGCAACTATCACGTCAAGAAAACACCGTCCAACGAGTCCAAAGTCACGATTCCTACGTGCACAAGTCCACCGGCCTACATCCGTTTTATTAATCTTGATTAGTGGATTCTAAAACATTTAAAATTCTTTAAAATACTGATTTTTAGTCTTGATTAGCATGCAATTGGGTTGGGGGTCCTAGGGGTGCAAAACGTTACCTCAACACGACGCGAAAGCTACACCGGCGTCGGGTAGCGACGCCGGGGGTTGGAATAATAGAACGCGCTCCAAGTCCTGATTCCAATATATATTCCTTGCTGGAAAATTCAGAGCTTCGACCGGGGCGACAGTTCCAGATTCCAAAGCTAGCACGTGCGACGACGGGCTACGACGTGCGACGACGTCGTACGCGACGGATCCTCGAAGAGCAAGCACCTAGGTGGGGCCCACAGTACTCCTAGGGGCCTTTGGGGGTCCCACAATAACTCTGGAGAACTTGGGGGGACCACGGTGGCAAGCGGTGCGACGGATGCGGGGTTGCGACGAGTGACTCTCGGTCGTACCCCTCCAATGCGGGAGAATTCCTCGGTCGCTGCGAGAGAACGGGGCTGTGCAGCAGCGGGGGTCGGTCACAGCGGCGGGTGCGGGCGTTTCCTTCGGTCAGACCGATAGGGACCGTCGGTCGTGCGCTTGGGATGCGGGGTTGCAGCGTTGCAACGTTGCAACGTTCGGGCGCTCGGTCACAGCGGCCGCTTCCTTCGGTCGGGCACGGAGCGGAGCGGGGCGACAGAGCGGGCGACAAGCGGGGGTCGGTGCGGAGCGGGGCGACCGGTCAGAGCGGGCCAAGCGATCGGTCAGGTCGATGGAACGGAGCGGGGGTGCTGCAGCGTGCGGAGCGGCTTGGGTGCGGGCGGGGGCTTCGGTCGGAGCGGGCGAACGGGGCGATTTTCCTCGGTCGTGCGGGGGCTGAACGTCGCAACGTTGCGACGATTCGTCGCAACGTCCAAAATGACTTTGGAAGAGGCTAGGGCTAATTTCTTTGGAAAAATAGGACTTTCTAGGGGTTGCTTATATAGTGTAGGTGGGTTGACTTGGTCTAGGGCTAAATCTAATAGGATTAGAATTCAAAAAGATTTGAAATTTGAATTTAAACTTCTCCAACCCAATCTAGGATTTGACCAGGTCCAAATGAGCTGGAAATTGGCTCAAAAATTCTTTAAAATGTTTTAAACTCAAATAAATTTTATTTGGCCGAAATTAATTTAAAGATAAATTATTAAAAATAATATAAAACTTGTAAAAATTATAAAAGTGGTCAAATAAACTCCAAAAATTATAAAATAAATATCGTTGTGATCGTGGCGACGAATGTGAGCTAACTAAGAAGACGGATCTCAAATTCGACGTCGGACGACGAAACTAAAAATAGAAACGTCTCCCGTCAAAGTGAAAATCGTCACGTCTCATCGAGTGAGTTCAAATTGTGGAAAAACGACTCGAGAAACGTCGTTCCAAATTAGTGCCACTATTTAATACTCCCAGAGACGTTCGCAACGGCATATCACACAAAAGTGTTCACAATCAAATAAAGTCTAAAATAAACACGTGCACGGCCAAAAGCACGTGCACGAACAACGCACAACGAAAAGTGGTCGTTACACCTAACATTTCATATTTCAGAGTATTTGGATGCAGGTGTTTCATTTTAAACACAGGAGATCAGCTGGGGACATTTGAATCCAAATCAGACGAAGGAGTGTTCGTAGGATATTCATCAAGGAGCAAAGCATACAGGATCTACAATAAACGAACCTTAACTGTTGTTGAGTCAATTAATGTGAAATTTGATGAAGCTGAAATAGATCTTTTAAATTGCAGGGAAACTGAAGATGCAGACAAGGAAACTACAGAGCCTGAAAACATAGCTGAACCATCTGAAGGCCAAAAGGAAGCTGAACCAGAAGTAACACAAGGACATAGAGTGGAAAGAGGAGAGCTCAGGTTCAATCCACATCATCCACCTGAGCTGATCATGGGGACTCCTACGGAAGGTATACGCACTCGATCCACTTTCAATAACTTGTGTGCCTTATGCATTCATGGTGACCTCATTTCTGAAATTGAACCTAAGAACGTTGAAATCGCTTTAACTGATGAAAGTTGGGTTATGGCCATGCATGATGAGATTAATCAGTTTGATAGAAATAATGTTTGGACATTAGTGCCCCGACCTGCTAATTACCCAATTGTTGGCACTAAATGGATTTTCAAAAACAAACTTGATGAATCTGGAATTGTAATCAGAAATAAGGCAAGATTAGTGGCCAAAGGATATAACCAGATTGAGGGAATTGATTGTGATGAAACTTTTGCACCCGTTGCTAGATTAGAAGCCATTAGAATATTGCTGGCTTTTGCAAGTTTTAAAGGTTTTAAATTAAAGCAAATGGATGTGAAAAGTGCATTTTTAAATGGTTATTTGAAAGAAGATGTTTTTGTTGAACAACCCCCTGGTTTTGAAAGTCATAGTTTTCCAAATCACGTTTACAAGTTGCAAAAGGCTTTGTATGGTCTGAAGCAAGCTCCCAGAGCTTGGTACGACCGTCTCAGTTCATATCTTTTGGAAAATAACTTTAAAAAGGGTAGTGCAGACAACACTTTGTTTATCTTGCATGAACAGGATCATTTTCTTATTGTTCAGATTTATGTGGACGATATTATTTACGGTGCTACTAATGATCTTTTATGCCAAAAGTTTGAAAAGGTTATGCAGGATCAATTTGAGATGAGTCTGGTCGGAGAGTTGAAATACTTTTTGGGATTTCAAGTAAGACAAACTGGAGATGGCATATATGTTTCACAAACCAAGTACATAAAAGAACTGTTGAAGAAATTTGGGATGGAAAATGCAAAGCCAATGCGAACTCCAATGAGTCCGACGACGAAGCTTGAAAAGGATGACAAAGGTATAAATGTGGACCAAAAGCTTTATCGAGGTATGATTGGGTCCTTACTCTATTTAACTGCATCTAGACCAGACATCATGTTTTCTGTCTGTTTGTGTGCACGATTTCAAGCCTGTCCAAAAGAATCACATTTGATAGCCATTAAGAGGATTTTTCGATATCTTATTCACACTCCTACACTTGGACTATGGTATCCCTCTTGTGGTAATCTTAATTTGGTTGGCTATGCTGATGCTGATTATGCTGGTAGTATGATTGATAGAAAGAGCACTAGTGGAACATGTTTTATGCTAGGACATTCATTGGTTTCTTGGTCTAGTCGTAAGCAAAACAGTGTTGCTTTGTCCACTACTGAAGCTGAGTATATTGCCCTTGGCAGTTGCTGTGCCCAAGTACTTTGGATGATGCAAACCCTGTCTGACTACGGCTTGGATCTTAGAAAAGTTCCATTACGATGTGATAGTAAGAGTGCTATAGATCTTTCTAATAATCCTGTTCATCACTCTCGGACAAAACACATAGATGTAAGACATCATTTTCTTAGAGATCATTTGGCAAAAGAGGATGTATCCATTGAATATATTTCTACTGATTCTCAGTTGGCAGATATCTTTACAAAACCTTTGCCAGAAGATCGTTTTTGTCGTCTACGTCTAGAACTGGGCATTATTGATTATATTTAGAGTGAAAATATTATTTGGTGTGCTTTTATTGTTTTTGTGTGGTGTGCTACAAAAAGAAAAATAAAAAAATGAAAAAGAAAAATAAAAAATGAAAAAGAAAAATATAAACAGAAAGGGAAAGTGACTTGTCTATCTCCTCCTTTTGCATTTTTTTTTTCATCAGAAACAACTTTAAATGCAAAACATATGTCTTATGGATTTTGAATATTATATTCTTAACAATGCTTGCATTCAAAGACTACATGCTTAATTAGGTCATATTCATTAATGAGTAACTAACGTTTTTCATCATCCAATCACACTTACACAGATCAATATGTTTTTTGATATGGATTTGAAATATTGAATAAGAAAAGTGGTTGTTGGTGGACTAATTTATGTTTTAATGGGATATGATGTTTCAAGGCATGGGTAAAAAGAAAAGCTCTCATCAAAATATACGTGTATAAAAAGAATAGCAAGACGAGTGTCTTCAAAATATATACACAGAGCTTCGTATGAAAAATGGATACGATCCATGTCCTTGATACTACCCTTGGACATCCAACTTATGCTATAAATGTCATTTTTTTAGCGTTGGTGTTAAGTCCGTCAAGCATTGCCATTTCACATTTAAAAATCCTTCTCGGTCATGTTTGGAATTGGTAACTTGAACTCATATTACATGAGAAGGGGAAACTCAATCTTTGATGTTCATATATTCAGTGGAAAAGATGGTTATGACAGGATGTCTTCCTTATTACCTCTCCATATGTACTAAACATTTGATCATCACACTTGAGCACGGAGATGAATTATGGTAGTTATGACTTAGTGATTATTGCTTATTTATTCATTGTGGTCAAACGATGTATTGCCTTTTGTTTTGGTTTATAATGTTCAATTTTCCATTCCTCATATGTTATTTCATACATTTTTTGATGAAAACAAAGGGGGAGAGAAATATTAAGATTGATCAGAGATAGGGGGAGCATGTCAATAGGGGGAGCATGTCAATAGGGGGAGCATATCATTTTGCCATTCATGCTCATATTCATGCTTCACACACTCACACACTTCACACATTTTTGATGTAATCTTAATGTCTGGTTTGTTCTCATCAAAAGGGGGAGATTGTTGGAAACAGCATCCTACCCTATGTTTGATGATAACAAACCCTACTGAACTGTTCTAATCTGTTTGTTGAGTGTGTCACAGGTCCCTATAGTCATGATTGCTCAAGTTACATATGCGCGTACTCAAGTACGTTGAAATACGGAGCTGAAACTTCATTTGGAATTACACAAGCTGATCAAACGAGAGAGTATAGCTATGAAACTCTACCCTAGAGTTAATCATAGGCTATAAATAACATGGGATTTTTCTCAGGATTTATGGAGATTGTTTGAAGTCCAAATACGGGGAAATACGAGAAAATACTGAGTATACAAAGAAGAAACTTTTTCTACAAGTGGTGAAATGAGGTGAAACAATTCTCACATGTCAAAATGAAGCTCTGGGATTTTTGAGAATTATTTCAGAATTTTTGGGATTTATTTGATGCTCAAATACGCAAGAATACAGTGAAAATACTCAGAAAATACGGCATACGGTACTGTGCATATATACGCTTCATCGCAGATTTAAATCCACGCTGACGTGGCATCATCCAGGCCGTTCGTTCCGCATCCAACGGCATCACGCAGCTTGGCGACGTGGCTCGCTTACAACCGCCAGATCTTCATCCAACGGTCACCAACCGATCGGACCCAGTCGCAAAAGGCGGGCTGAATGCGTCGACTCCGTGTCGACGTGGCGCCATCTTAGCCGTCCACGCGGAGATCCGACGGCTACCGACAGTGCGGGTCCGGGTCAGCGGAGGCGGGCGCCGACGCACGAATATTGACGGACACGTGGCGTGCCGACGTTGAATCCCGCTTGATCCAACGGCCAGAAACGCTGCCGACATCGGATTTTAGATCCGAACCCGTTAAGCGAATTTAAAACGTGATTTTGAGCGGATCGGGTTCGTTGGAACAGTAACTCAAACCCGTTAACTCAATTCTATATAAAGCCATGCACACTCTTCACTATTTCATCAATAAGTGGAGTTCTAGAGATCCAAATTGAGTTCCGTAAGAAGCGTTGCGACCGTGACTTCATCCCCGACGCAGTGATAGCAAGTTGAGCAGCTAGTTCCTCCTGTGCAGAAAATGAGATCACTTTGAGTGAGGAACTTCTACCGACTACTTCCACAGGGACAGCGACTACTTCTTCTACAGACATCCGATCATCATTCCGTAAGAAGCGTTGCGAAGCTACTGATGTGCTGAAAGACGACAACCAGAGAAATCTTCACAAATGAGCTTTCTAAACTCTTGATCTTATTTATTTGTGAAGTTATTAATGTTTTGATCAGCATTTCTGTAATATAATTTCTTCCGTTATTTGGGACTCTGGGAACCAAACTTGTTGGGGCAAGTTGGGTTGGGGAGTGATTCTTGTATGTTTCTTTTTGGCTTTGGTGAGCTTGAGTTGGTCTGACAGGTTGGTGTTGGTGCACCAATCTAAGGGAGATTGTAACTTCTTAAAGAAACAGTATAAGTGATTGCTCATTGGGGTGGACGTAGGTCATGGGGACCGAACCACGTTAAATTCTGTGTCTTCTGTGAATGCTTTGATTGTCCAATTCCTAAACTGCATGCTGTAAACTAGGCTTAATTTTTATCTTGCGATAATTTGGTCAAAGGCCTATTCACCCCCCCTCTAGGCCTTATTTAGATCCTACATATCGGGCATTGGTTTCTGGCCAACACATGAGGCCCGCTTCTGGACCACGAGCCAGGAAGTGTGTAAACAAGTATGGCGTAGGGGTGCACCTAGCCGGAAACACGGAAACACGGATTGTACAAGTATTTTGTAGCGTGTGCTACGATGCAACAATCAATTTGGATGACATGTAAGATGCAATGCATGACAGTTAAAAGTGCGTACAGATAAGGAAAGTAAACGTGACAGTTTAGTATGCATGAACAACAAGTTTAAAGAGTTGGATCTAGCTTCGTTGTCAAGCTAGATCAATTAGGTGACGGATCTAGTTTCGTTGTCAAACTAGATCAAGTAGGCGTCTAGCCAGCTATCATTTCACTGACTAGTCTCTTTTACGCTAGGAACAAGAAAGTGGCCTAAAAACATGGCCCTAAGCAAGATTTGTCAAGTTTCACTTGCCTGAAATACGATTCGGGTGACCAGGTGATTGCTCGAGAACATGATTACCTGCGACAAGATATTAAGCTAAACTTAGTAAATTCAAAGAAACATCCCCAAGCCTAACATTTGTTTTAAAACTCGACAACTTATACTAACTTAACCACTAACCAATCTCTTAACACATGCTACTGTATCTAACCAAATCGTATTACTAACTTATACTAAGAGCTAACACTATATCAGTTATAAGTATAAAAAATCACGGTACAGATAGGTTACGGACCAACTTAAACAAATCAACTGCCTCGTCTCAAATGTTGTGAGAACTACTCCCAAGCGCAGGAGATCGTGCAAGTAATATCCTGGTGAGTCCAGGTATCGAATCCACGGGACAACTAACCTGCAAAACTACGAATGTCAATCTGAAAAGAGTAATAATACGATGTTAGCCAACCACCTATCAAACACGAAGATATAGGATCAAGAGTATGGAATAAGAAATGAAAATCCTACGATATTTACGGTGACTTTGGTAGGGGTACAAGTATGGGGAATATGTGTTGGGTTTGATTTCGTTAGGGTGTGTGCAATCAATGAATATCAATACCTTTTCTATAACTCAACGTTTCGTCCGGTCAGGGCACGAGAACGTCGGAAAGTATGGCGATCAAGCGTATGAAAACGTGCCAAAGAATTATACAATTAAAATAGGGCGAAAAGATATAGAAACCAATAATTACGACACCCTAACTATGTCAACACCAACGCATATGAAGTGAATGTGCTACGGTTGTGATTTCATTAGGAGTTAATAATCGCTGAAATATCATGTCTTTTATATAGCTCAACGCTCCGTCCGGTCAGGGCACGAAGACGTCGGAAGATAAAACGATGAAAACTAGTCAAAGTGGCCGTATACGCATCACTAGCAACATTGATTTCATTAAACGATAAATGCAACAATAAGTTCAGATTAGTGAACATGAATTGGCTAGCCTTGTCAGGGCCTAGCCATACGGGATGTAAATAATATCGACAATAAGCAAATACCCAACAAATACGTTGTAGAAATCAATGTTACGAGTGATTTTGACATGAAAATAGGGCTAAAGACATGAAATTCATCAACTAAATACTCCTAATTACATCACAACCATAGCACAAGGAGATTAGCCACGCATGGTGCAAAGAAAATCAGATTTCATAGCCAAATACATCGTTATAATAGCCAAAATACGATAAAATACACCAAATACGGGGTATAAGTTCAAGAATTTATCACCAAATCTCCACTTTAAAGCCCAAAACTCCTTTAGAATAGGAAGAATAGCCTCTGGAATTTTTCAGAATTTTTCCCTGGAGAAATACGCACAGTAGCCGCTCCAAAAGTCCCAAAATACGCCAGAATACCCCCAAAACCCTAGAAATACGCTTATATATTAGCATTGCGGGTTTAGAGAGCTTAACGGGTCGAAACCCGCTATCCGATACGCCTAAACCCAAACCCACTCGGCGCTAGCTGATCTGAACCGTTGGACAAAGGCGGGATTGCGCCACAGGGTGACACGTGGCAAGCGGGTCGGATCTACGCCCGCTCGCGCGCCCGCTTCGCTCTCTCATTCGACTTCGCTTCGGAGTGAATCGCGACCGTACGATCTTGATCGGACGGTTCACTGATCGCCGCATCGACCGCTTCCGTCTCATCGTATGGACCGTTGGATGAGCGATCAACGGCCTACAAATAGCCACGTTGCCCGCGGAGCTGTCGATCGCTTGCGTCGGTTTTCGTTCGCTCCTGGCCGTAGGATGATAATCCAACGGCTACGAGATGGCCGCGTCGTCAGTCGCCGTGGAGCGTTGGATTCGAGCGGGAGTCGACAGGATTGCGCCACGTGGCCGCCAAGATTCGTGCAAACTTATTTTAATTCCAATAAATGGTATTCTGCATTCAAAAATTCATAGAAATTAGCACAGATCTCAGAAAAATACAAATAAATAGTCGTTGGAATCGTGAGATCGAGACGATGCTAGGAAAAATATAAAAATGCAGAAATACACACTAAAATTCGTGTTTTGTGCACAAATAGAGTAATTTCTCTAATAAATGATGATGAGAAAAATACGAATGTATTAGAGATAAATTAAGCATCATATGGGCACAAAATAGGACTAATAAGGGGGTTAAATATGTAATATTCACCTCGAATCACACCCCCCAACTAGCGTTTTGCTAGTCCCTAGCAAAAAGAGCGATAAATACGGATGATCAATAAAAAATAATTCTATCAATCGCTTATGGCCTGGCTCAACAATACGCTTTCCAACATGATTTATACCATCAATATACACATCCATGACCAAGATCATTCACATGATGTTTTCTCTAATTTAGTATGAATAAATAACATACAAGCATCGTTTTGCGCAAGCGAAAGTATAACACGTCGTTTTTCTCTAGTTTTCTTGTTTCCAAGGAATTGGCCTATCAAAACAATCATTCAAGATATGGGTAATGAATTTGCTTAATATATATTCACCATTTCTTTTCTTTTAATCGTTCCGCGTAACGCGCATCAAGCAACATTCGCAGAAAAATGTATAACTTGGATCGCTCCATCAAATGAGTGAGTTTCCTGTCAATGGCTCCCAAATCAGACGATAATAGGGCATTAGGCCAAAAAGGACCCCTCGGACTGTACTACTCGAGCCAACCAAGTTATTTATTAGTGACATACTTATTCATTCATTTTTCATCATTCTTTTGTCATTCAATTTTCTTTTCTTAAGCAACTCAATACCCATCATTTTTTTTAAACAAAGCATTAATAACCAAGGCCAAATTCCTCTTCAACTTGAAGACTTTTCAAAAAAATCGTGTATACTCAAGCTTTTTCATCACATTAGCATGCATGAAATAAATTCAAACTATTGCGAGATATTAATCATGACACTCGAAAATTTTTCATGAATAGCATATTAGCGGTAATTAATGAAGGAAAAAAAATTAATTCAAGCCATAAACAAGTAGCTAGAACTCAGTTAATGCATAATCATCCGCATTTGAGGAATATGAATGAGTTTAAAATGGTGAGATTGGTGGTTCATTCTTTCCTTATGCCATGCTTTTGAAAAGAAAAAAAATCCTAAGGTCTCATACACACCCCCCAACTAAAGATGGACATTGTCCTCAATGTCGAAGAGGGTACGAGTTTATTCAAGCAAGCATCCTAGAAAGCAAATAAAATTCTACGCTACTAGAAAGAACACACCGTGTTCAAATGGCGGATCCTGAATCTTTAATGGTGGAGGAAGTTGTTCAATTTGTTCCTTGCGCTCCTCAGCGAGTAATCTTCCTCCTTTAGCTAAATTGGACTCCAGCAACGTAACTCCTAGCATCTCTATAATCTGGTCACCTGTATCCTGCAAGAGATGAGTCACGTCAATCCAATTTATTTTAAAATTCTTCGCCATAAACACATTCCAAATATAGTCATCAAAATAGGTGAAGTAAAATAGAGCATGGTGATGACAACTCCCTGAAAAATGTGCACTACACTCGGTATGATGCTCAGTCAATGTGGAGAGGGGTAAATGATTTTGGGAGAAAACTGGGGAAGGGA
Source organism: Scilla litardierei (assembly GCA_030789695.1). Classification (NCBI taxonomy): domain Eukaryota; kingdom Viridiplantae; phylum Streptophyta; class Magnoliopsida; order Asparagales; family Asparagaceae; genus Scilla; species Scilla litardierei. The sequence goes on from JAULAV010006211.1 coordinate 45,344, forward strand.
ATGGTTCGGGCTCAATAGTGACGATCTTTGAACTCATGTCCCTAGTCGTCTCCTCCTCCTGTTCATCCAAAATTGCTCGGTCATCCTCTACTTTGCACACACTTCCTGCCATGTCAATGCTTTCATTCGTGACTTCATCGTGACATGGCTCGCTCAATATACCTGCACTAGAAGATGAAGTCAAATTAGATTTTAGAAATTGAATTTCAAACGATTTATATTCTTCTAAGCAAGTGGAAATCAGTGTAAGATTTTCAATTGATTGCTGAATTTGCCGGCTCCGAGCAAGGAAGTTTTCTTGGAATTGATGGGATGTGGCCTCCTGTGTCTGAATGAGCAATCGAACTTCCTCTTTCAAGTGGTGCAAAGGTACGTCTATGCTTTGCTCCTCTGGATCAAGGCTTGAAGGCTCCGTTGAATCGCACTCTGAAGTCTCTTTCATGATTTCTTCGTCCTCTTGCAAAGACTCCATATAATTCCACGCCTCTGTCGGCGTCATGACTCCCAAGAATTCCTGTAGCTGTGGTCGTAGTCCACCTAGGAAGGACTCCATAAGTTCTTTCTTTGTGAAACCATGCTGCGGATAGCTCGATATTATGTCTGTGAACCTCCTCCAGGCCTGAAAAAAAGTTTCACAATCAGTCTGATTAAAACCAACGATCTTGAGCTTCTCCATCCTATGTTTGTGTGCCTTATAATATTCTGCATCATACAAATTGTTCGTGCAATAGAATTTCATGTATTCCATATACTCCATTCTTTAAAGAGAAAACAAAAAAAATAATAAAAATAATAAAAAAAATCCTAGACTATAAGATGGAAGGATCTCACCGAATGTTCCTCCAAACGAACTGAAATCGTAGATTGCAAGTACTGTTAGTCCCCGGCAACGGCGCCAAAAACTTGCCTCGTCTCAAATGTTGTGAGAACTACTCCCAAGCGCAGGAGATCGTGCAAGTAATATCCTGGTGAGTCCAGGTATCGAATCCACGGGACAACTGACCTGCAAAACTACGAATGTCAATCTGAAAAGAGTAATAATACGATGTTAGCCAACCACCTATCAAACACGAAGATATAGGATCAAGAGTATGGAATAAGAAATGAAAATCCTACGATATTTACGGTGACTTTGGTAGGGGTACAAGTATGGGGAATATGTGTTGGGTTTGATTTCGTTAGGGTGTGTGCAATCAATGAATATCAATACCTTTTCTATAACTCAACGTTTCGTCCGGTCAGGGCACGAGAACGTCGGAAAGTATGGCGATCAAGCGTATGAAAACGTGCCAAAGAATTATACAATTAAAATAGGGCGAAAAGATATAGAAACCAATAATTACGACACCCTAACTATGTCAACACCAACGCATATGAAGTGAATGTGCTACGGTTGTGATTTCATTAGGAGTTAATAATCGCTGAAATATCATGTCTTTTATATAGCTCAACGCTCCGTCCGGTCAGGGCACGAAGACGTCGGAAGATAAAACGATGAAAACTAGTCAAAGTGGCCGTATACGCATCACTAGCAACATTGATTTCATTAAACGATAAATGCAACAATAAGTTCAGATTAGTGAACATGAATTGGCTAGCCTTGTCAGGGCCTAGCCATACGGGATGTAAATAATATCGACAATAAGCAAATACCCAACAAATACGTTGTAGAAATCAATGTTACGAGTGATTTTGACATGAAAATAGGGCTAAAGACATGAAATTCATCAACTAAATACTCCTAATTACATCACAACCATAGCACAAGGAGATTAGCCACGTATGGTGCAAAGAAAATCAGATTTCATAGCCAAATACATCGTTATAATAGCCAAAATACGATAAAATACACCAAATACGGGGTATAAGTTCAAGAATTTATCACCAAATCTCCACTTTAAAGCCCAAAACTCCTTTAGAATAGGAAGAATAGCCTCTGGAATTTTTCAGAATTTTTCCCTGGAGAAATACGCACAGTAGCCGCTCCAAAAGTCCCAAAATACGCCAGAATACCCCCAAAACCCTAGAAATACGCTTATATATTAGCATTGCGGGTTTAGAGAGCTTAACGGGTCGAAACCCGCTATCCGATACGCCTAAACCCAAACCCACTCGGCGCTAGCTGATCTGAACCGTTGGACAAAGGCGGGATTGCGCCACAGGATGACACGTGGCAAGCGGGTCGGATCTACGCCCGCTCGCGCGCCCGCTTCGCTCTCTCATTCGACTTCGCTTCGGAGTGAATCGCGACCGTACGATCTTGATCGGACGGTTCACTGATCGCCGCATCGACCGCTTCCGTCTCATCGTATGGACCGTTGGATGAGCGATCAACGGCCTACAAATAGCCACGTTGCCCGCGGAGCTGTCGATCGCTTGCGTCGGTTTTCGTTCGCTCCTGGCCGTAGGATGATAATCCAACGGCTACGAGATGGCCGCGTCGTCAGTCGCCGTGGAGCGTTGGATTCGAGCGGGAGTCGACAGGATTGCGCCACGTGGCCGCCAAGATTCGTGCAAACTTATTTTAATTCCAATAAATGGTATTCTGCATTCAAAAATTCATAGAAATTAGCACAGATCTCAGAAAAATACAAATAAATAGTCGTTGGAATCGTGAGATCGAGACGATGCTAGGAAAAATATAAAAATGCAGAAATACACACTAAAATTCGTGTTTTATGCACAAATAGAGTAATTTCTCTAATAAATGATGATGAGAAAAATACGAATGTATTAGAGATAAATTAAGCATCATATGGGCACAAAATAGGACTAATAAGGGGGTTAAATATGTAATATTCACCTCGAATCATCAACCCACAGCTTAACTTAGATAGGATGTATTGCTAACCTACTGGTACTGCTACATATTCTTAATAATTGACATATCCCAACTGAACAAATAGAAACTAACAGGCAGTAACAAATGGCCTCGGTATTCAAAAGAAAATTGTTCATGATCCTATAACTAGCATATAGCTATAACATACCCCTATCAATATCGCACATAATATATCAACAAGGCTGTTATATAACAACTTACGTTTAGGCGGCATTCACGTGCTTGGCTATCGGTTAGCGATGAGACAGGCGAGCGAAAGCTCGATGGCTGGAGATGCGGCGGCCGCCTGCGCGACGATGGCGACGGGCAGGCGTCGGAAAATTGATGCAACGTGTTGCGGCTGTCGATGCGGCTTCCACGGCGAACAGGCGGGCTCCGGTGGCTAGGCGAAGGTAAGCGAGGAAGGAGAGACGCCAAGGCGAGGTCGAGGGGGTTGGCAACCGTGGTCGGCAATGCGGAGGTCGCCGGACGTCGGGTCTGTGCGATCAATGGGGGTTGCTGACGCTAACGGCGCTCGCCGTCACCGCTGATACGCGAGGAGGCCGGGGGTAGCGTTGTAGAACATCGGGGAGGCCGTGGGGTCAGGTCGGAGAGAAGCGATGCGGCGTTCGGGGTTCGGATCGGAGGGAGCTCGACCGGAGGGCCGTCGAGAAGAAGAGGGCGCGGGTGCTGTGATGGAGGCGTCGGAGGGTTGACGGGAGGTAAGGGAACGCCGTGGAAGGGCTGAGCACGAAGGGGGTCAGGTCGCTGAGGGGACCGTCGGTAAGGGGTTCGAAGGGGAAGACCGCTGTGCGCCTGGGGAGATCAGGACAGCGCCTGGGCGGCGGCACCGCCGCGGAAACAGCCGGAGAGGGGCGCGCTGTCGCGCTGCTGCTCTCTGCAGCAGCTTCCTGCGGCCAAAGGAGGGGGATCCGACGTGCACCGGTCGGAGAAGTGCTCGGCGAGGCTAGGTGGCATGGAGCGGAGCCGTGAGGGTATACATCGGAGGTCGGAGACGGGGCGCGGGCGAAGAGAGCTGCGTGCGAAAGGAACGAGGGCGGCGGTTTCTTTTTGGGTGCTGGGAGAGAAAAGTAACCTAGGGTTTTAATTAAATAAGGGGAGGGCCTAAGGCTCACGTGGGATGTCATGCGGTTGATACACAATGAGGAGTAGGTGGACTGAATGGCAGCATGATAGCTAAGGCTATGGGCCTTAGGCTAGGCTTAAAGTTTGGTTTCCATAGAGTTTATTATAAGGAAAAGGAGGCTACAGAGGCTCTAAGTTAGCCATGGGGTTTATTATAAAATGAGTTGGTGGGTATGTGCAGCACGTGAATAGTTATCTATAGGGTTATTATCATGTTGTATGAAGATAGGTAGATGGCCTCGGTTACTATAAATTGTGTGGGGGTTTTATAATATTAGACTTAGGCTTTTTATAAAATAAGTTGGGTGATTGGATAAAGGGTGAGTGCAGCCATGTGGGGGAAAAGTAAGTGGAGCAGGTTCCAAAATGATTAGGAAGCGATAATTTGCTATTAATAAAAATAATTAGAGGGTTAACATAGAATACTTAGGATGAGAATAATAATAGGTTGGGGAAACAGTGAAAGTGGATCAAACGGGGCTATAAAATCGTGAAATAAATACTGGGGTGATCGGGACGACGAGAGAAAGAGAACTAAGAAGACGGATCTCAATTTCGACGTCGAGTGACGAAACTAAAAATAGAAACATCTCACGTCAAAAGTGAAAATCGTCACGTCTCATCGAGTAAGGTTAAATTGGGGGGAAAACGACTCGAGAAGTGTCGTTCCAAGATAGTGCCACTATTTAATACTCTCAGAGACGTTCACAACGGCATTTCACACAAGAGTGTTCACAAACAAATAAGGTCTAAAACAAACACGTGCTCGGTCAAAAGCACGTGCACGAACAACACACAACGAAAAGTGGTCGTTACAGATCTTGGGCCAACCACCATGTATGAAGACAATGCTGCCTGCATCGCTCAACTACGAGGTGGCTACATCAAAGGTGACAGGACGAAGCACATTTCCCCCAACCTCTTCTGGACGCATGAACAGCAAGTGGACAACCAGATCGATATCCAGCAGATCCAGTCCTGCAACAACCTGGCTGACCTATTCACTAAAGCTTTGCCTCGCAGTACCTTTAGAAAACTTGTACTAGGAATTGGGATGAGACAACTAAGAGATGTACAAGCCTGAAGCTTGTACTTATCAGGGGGAGTTAACGTAGTGATGTACTCTTTTTCCTTGGCTGTTGGTTTTTCCCACTGGGTTTTCCATAGTCAAAGGTTTTAACGAGGCAGCCACATTAACTCTGGATCCAGAAGTATCCACCACTGATGTTATCCATCGATCAGAGGAAGTTATAGAGACTTGTACTCTTTTCCCTTAGCCACTGGTTTTTCCCACTGGGTTTTCCTTGGCAAAGGTTTTAACGAGGCAAGCACTCTTAAACTTAGAGATCCAGAAGTATCTCCAGACCCATGATCAAATAAGCTTCATGAACCCTGAAGCGTTCACCACGGCTTACAACAATGGATGGATAAGGGGAAGTGTTATAAACGGGCTTTTGGTGGGCCTACCCGTTAGTGGGTATCCACCCATTATGTAACCCTACCACTATAAATATAGGGCTATGGTCTCCATAGCCGCCAAGTTTACAACATACGCTATTTTGTTGTTCTTTTTAATTTTGGATGTGGAAATAATTTTTTTGGGTAACAAAGATTTCGCGGGGAGAATCTTAAATGATCCGTGCCCGACTAGTATACATATATAAAACCCTTGGATAGCGCTTGAAATTTTGCTGGCCGCCAATCTTTTTCGTTTCCCCCTTTTTATTCCAGGCCTTAACCTTCACACACAGAAATTTCGCTGGCTGCCAACGAGAGCTAGAAATTTCGCTGGCCGCCGGTGCTTCTCTCTCCCTCTCTCCCTCTCTCCCCAGACCCTGCTTAGAATTTCTAGCTTCTCCTCTCACAGGCGGTGGCGGGAGTGGCTGCTACAGCGACCCCGGCTGCGGGAGTGGTTGCATCTTAGCTATTTTTGACAAAATAATGTGTTTTTTCTCAGTTTAAAAATGTAGGCGTATCTTGTTTCAACTTGTTTGGGGGGTTTGATTATAAAAATGGGGTTTTGCTAATTGGAGGTTAGTGTTAATGGGGTATAAGTAACAAATGGATCTGGAGACAGAAAACCACCTTGCCTCCTTGCTCATGGAAGAGGCAAGGCGACTGCGGGCAGAGCCGATAGAGAAGGTGTGGGTGTGTATCTCCGTCAGCCCAATGTACGGGGCTGACCGAATTCGCGATTCCTCACTGCCACCGTCCTTGGAGTGGAACAAGGTCAGTTGTGTTGTTTTGGAAATTAATTTTATTCTGGAGTATCATTCAGTTTTCTATCTCACTTGGCATTAACTAATGGAGTTCTTGGAGGATGAAAGAATCTGAAAGCCCTGGAGGATGATGGAGATAATGGAGTTCTTGGAGCAATTAAATCCATGTTTGATCCCAATGAGAAAACTAAGTCAGGAAAAGTACTGCCAAAGGCTTACTTGAAGGCCGCCAGGGAAGTGGTCAAGAATTTTCGAGAGTCGCTTGAGGAAGATAACAAGGATGTCGCCAAATATAGGAGAACTGCTGATGCGGCCAAGGAGTCAATTAGAGAGTACTTAAATGGTTGGAAAGGACAACAAGCGGTTAATACTGAGGTATATCTTCTTTGTCTGTAGAAATTTCCTCATTATTGTGTGCTCTTATTCTTCTTTAATGCATACCATTAACTTTATTAACAATGATATGAATCATAAAATACTCTTCTGTTACCTTCTGTACTTTAGAATGAGAGTCACAGTGACCTGTCAGTCTCTTTCTTTGATCCTATTTAATTCTTTGTATTTAATCATTTTATACTCCCCATCTTCCAACTATTTTCCTTGGACTTTGCACTTCATTGTTTAATCATTAAGAGCTTGGAGTTTCTCTTCTCTGTTCTCCAAATTCTCCTTCTGGGTTTCCCACCATTGATCTCTACAGTCCTCTCTCGGTATTTTTTGGGGCATGCATAGTCCCATTAACCCCATATAGAAATATTCATACTTGAAGAGAAAATAGATAAAAGAATTGCAGATTTTGTTTTTTGGGGTGGAGAGAGAGGGAGGGAGGGAGGGAGAGAGAGAGCGAGAGAGCGAGAGAGATTGTGCTTGAAGGCAGAGGCACTGGGGAGAGATATTTACTCTGCGTCTCATGGAATGATCCTGCCTGTGAACTTGTAAGAGATTCTTGATTCCTTAATATATAATTTTTTATATTTTTTGTGTGTATCTTTGTTTTTTGTGTTGGTATGTTGTTCTTTGTTGTTTGGGATGGTTGAAATGCTTTCTTGTCAAACCTTTGTTGGGTTGTTGCTGTCCTTCGGATTGATTTTTAGTTTTTGGGTAAATAACTCAATTAGGGAAAGCTCGATTCAGAAGGCAATGCACAATACGAGAATAAAAGATTATCCATGCTCTTCTTCTTCAAATTCTGGAGATGGGTTTGCTAGTTCTTCAGGTTTTGAGGTGATTTCACTTGTTTTTTTGCAAATTTTTTATTTCATGTGTGCTATTCGTAGTATTGATGAAAACCCCATTTCAATCTTGTTATTGTTAACTTGATCTGTTTCTAGTTTAGATTAAACAATTGACTTGTGAAAAAAATGGGGTTTTGAAGCTTAAGATTGTGTTGTGTATGGTCATCAGGATGTTAAGAGCATTAATGGTAGGAAGAGGACAGAGAAATGGGAGAAGATGGGTGGTTACAGGTTTCATTGTCAGGCAATGTTTTTCCCCTAAATTTTTGGATAATTTCTTACCATGTTTCATTGTCAGGCAATGTTATGATCTACTGTAATTTGAAAACTTCATTGGTCAGAAACTAAGAATGCATTTAGTTAAAATGCTTCAATAAGCAAATCATTTCAATTAGTATGACCTCATTAGTGTAAATATCTCTTTTGTTACAAATTATTTCCCAACTGTATTATCTTCACTCAATAATTCTTGAATAATCTATTTGTTTACTGTAGCAGTAGACTTGTGCTCTTGTGGGTCTCTTGCTGATTAATCATGTCACTAATGCATGATACTCTGTCTTGTAAATAGAAGCTAATTGATGACGAAGTTGACCGAGTTAAAGGATTTCCTATGGATACAATCGCACCATTTCGTGAAAGGCTGAAAATCATTGGTCGTGTGGCAAATTTGGAGGATCTTCCATAAAGTTCAGCAGAGAGGAAACTCATGCATGCATATAATGAAAAGCCAGTGCTTTCTCGTCCTCAACATGAATTTTTCTTGGTAAGCCTATTTGTGTGTTCTATTTTAGTATTTTGTGAGAATGTTTGGCAAAGTAAAACACGTCGTTGTTATTGTCCTCATCTTTTTGGCTAATTTTTTCTTCGAAAATGTATCCAAGTATTTGTTTTTGGCGGGGGGGGGGATGTGCTGCTTATGTAGAAAAAGCATAGACTGATAAATATATTGCTTTATGCCAGTATATAAGCATTGCATGTTTGAGAATTCCATAGTGATCCCAAATCCCATCTTCTATGCCCCTCTAGACTGTCAGATCAAAATTAGTTAGGATTAACCAATAAACATTTGTTTGTGCAGAAATTAACATAAATTTTCCACACACATGATTACTGAAGATCAATGCGATAACCACCAAAAATAGGGTCATCTCTTGTTACCCCAAAAAGAATCTTGGCTATTTAAATCCTAAAATTTGGGCATGAGTTGCAAACACCTCAATGCATATGCTTACATATCTTTTGCACTATGAACAGTGAGAGAATTATTTCGAGATTGATTTGGATATGCACAGATTCAGTTACATCTCCAGGAAAGGATTCGAGCCTTCGAGGCATTCTTGGACAGGCTGAAGCTGTGTGTTTTGGACGTCGCCCTAACAATTCAAGTAATTATTCATTCTTCCAGCATGCCTTGCATGGTGATATGTAGATTCTTTACAAAAAAAGTATGGTAGAATACATGCAAGGAATTTTACTTTCTGATTTTCAAGCAGGGCAACAAACCTGAAGAATTACCTGAGCAGATCCTGTGTTGCATGCGACTAAACGGGCTCGACCACACCAGATACCACCAGCTCGCGATGCATTCTGCGAATCAGGATCCTGGAAACTTGTGAGTTGTAGATTCTGGAACATTCTAAGGTGGAGCGGTCGTATTTCTGGAGTTTATGCATAAGAAATGTGCCGAGAGTACTGAGATAGACGCCTCTCATGAATGCGATAGCCAATATCCACAAGCAAAATGAAAATTTGAAAATGGGATGTTCTTTACCTGAAGCCAGGCGACATGATTTTGAACTAGACCGTGGGCCCAGTCAGCAACCTTGTAGTCTGAAAATTTGATGGGAGTACCAAGGATTTACTGAATATGTACATTTTTTATTCATGATGTTATCAGCTATTTTGTTACTAATTTTTTTGTAGCATTGTACAAACTTTGATATATGTTTTAGTATTGTTTTGGGAATTTTAATTCTACACGACGAAATTTGACGAAATTTGTTTGATTTTCTATTTTTTTAAAAAAATTAAACATTACCCACGGCCAGTCCGTGGCTAATGCGTATTAGCCACGGACAGTCCAAACATTAGAAAGTGCTATGTAAGTTATAAATCAAAATTTCTCTAGTAATCTTGAATAGCGTTTCAAAAAGCGCTAAGGTAGTAAAGCGCTATCTTAGTAAACCACTTAGATAGTGCTTAAAAAGCGCTATCCAAGCTACCATAGCGGTAGCTTGGATAGCGCTTTTATCAGCGCTATCTTAGTAAATCACTACGATAGCGCTTATAAAAGCGCTATCCAATCTACAAAGTGGTAGCTTGGATAGCACTTAAAAGCGCTATCCAAGTGTAAGAAAAAGCGCTATGCAAGCGTTTTTTTGTAGTAGTGATCGGAAAACTGGCTGATCCCTAAAAACATAGCCTAAATTCACATCCAAGCAGATATTATATGTTATACAACTATGAAAATATTATATGTTATACAACTACGCAGATATTATATGACACTGGTAAATGAAAGATTAATAAATAATCTAGAAATAAAATGACGAGCTAAAAATAATTTTAAAAACTTTTAATCTTGATCCATTTCATTTATATTTATCTTTCCGCTTAACTCTATCACAAAATTAAAGTTTCTTTAATTATTGTGCCTATGAGGCAAAAAAAAGATAAATTATGTGTAAGTGGGCTAATTTCCAGGCTTTTGGGCCATTAAAACAACCGAAATAGGGTTAATGGGCCTCCAAAAAAATGGTCCGCTAAGGGCTAGGGTTTCGAAAAACCCTAGGGGGCCCGCGGCGGCCACCATGGCGGCTGGACGCGCCTGCAAGGGGCGGCCGCCGCGCCCTTAAAAATTTGATTTTTAGACAAAAAATCGATTTTTAGTGTATTTTTAGACATTCAGATCTAAATAAAAATTCGATTTTTTACTGTGTTTGTGATCTAAAACATGCAGATCTACTGGAAAAATAAGTTTTATATCTAAAAATTTGGTGATTTACCTCTAGATTCGACGAAGGAATCTAAACGACGGTTGATGAAGGATGCCCTTTACACTCCTCGTTGAGAAGAATACAATCTTCTTAAAACTGAGCATTGGATAAAATCCCTTATTGAGCGTCGTCCACTATTCCTTCGAGCGTGATCGTGCCGATAACGTGTTCTGAAGGGAAAAGTAGAGTAATCGATGTAAGGGTTAGGAGCCCACCTACCCTCATATATATAGTTTTCAATGAATGAGTGGATACCCAATGGGCCTCATGGGCCTATTCATAACAGATTACTCGATATGCCACGAAATTTTTTTTGATTTTGTTTGGACATGCGATAATATATATTTTGTTTGGATGGGGGTGAACCGACGAAGATTTTGGCTTGACCACATTATATATCTGATACGACTGTTTTGGAGAAGCCCAAGAAGCAGAAGACCCGAGGCCCAGCCATGAACGGGAAGCCCACGAGCGAGATTGGGCCCGCCTGACGAAGCCTACAGATAAAACTCGAAGCTTGACCAGTCTGCCCTCGGGGACCCACGATCAGCTCGTACTCCTCAGAAATAGCCGTTCCCCTGAATCCGCAGCCCCTTAATGACCATTAAGGGGCCCGTTAATAAACGCCCCCCCCCCCACGACGCACGTAGGGGCCTGGAAGGAGGCGGATCGCATGGGCATGAAAGGAGGCGGACAAAGGACGTGGATCGAGGGTAATCGTGGCGGAGACCCTATAAGGAGATGGCAGGGGCAACCGAAAGGGGGATCGAACCCCAGGTATCCATATCTGAGGTATTCCATCAATGACTTTGGCTTCCTCCATTCCTCTCCCTCCCCCTGCTCGTGCTGAGGGTCAGCGTATCGATCTCCTCTCGAGTCATACCTATCCCATCGAGTACACTTCAGACCTTGATCTAACTTAGCCATCGGAGGGGATTCGGCCGGAACCAAGGTCTGGCCACCCTGACGAGTTTCTCGTCTATTCAGGAAGAAGCTGACCGAGGCGTCGAGGCTACCCCTCAGCGCCAGGCGATCACCCCTGCTGATTGCAGGCGTGGCAACCGACCGAAGTCCGAGTAGCAAACGAAGAGCCGAGGCTACCCCTCGACGCACGTCCCACCGAGGCCGAGCCCATCTCGCATATTCGATGCTTTCCCCCCGCTCTGCTTTAGCCGAGGACCGACACTCTGTTCAAATCTCACGCTCGACCTCGACTCCACCTATGACCCACGCTTAGTGCACGTGTGCTTGGCGTGCCCAAGGGATCTCAACCGACCCCTTGACTACGTTGACCGTACAGTCCTCGGTCAACGATTCAGTGGTGAGAAAACACCCGTAAATATCTGGCACCGTCTGTGGGAACCGAGGCAAGCCTACATCGAACCACCGGAATGGAACTGATCTACAATGGCGCAGTGCGCATGCCTCCCACCCAAGAGGAAGGAGATTACATTCCTCCCGAGAACCAGCACAACCACACCACCGAAGGGATAGGCGAGTCCCGATCAGTCACCCAGGAACAGCTCCGCATCTTTGCCCAGGAGACCAACGCTAACATCCAGACGTTGGTCGCAACAATTCAACAACTCGTCGACAACACGCCCATCTAGGGAGATGGGGTGGATGAAGCCCACCGTTGGGGAGGGGACCACCAACCCCTACGGTCTGTCGTAGTCACCGACCACAGGAACGGGGTGCCCAACCTGGAGTGGCGATTTACCATACCGGGCTTCAACCCGGCGCGGTTCCCCACCCCCACCTCGTTTCGCGAGGGAAACAGGAGGGGCTTCGAGCAAGCGAAGGACGAGGCGGACGAGTCGGTGACCGCCTCGTCCTGACGACCAGGCTCATCCAAGCACCGCTGGGATGATCACTGGGCATTGGGGGATCGCTCCCAGTGGAGCGGAAGTGCCTGCCGAGTGAAGCGGGATGAGCGGGAATACCGAAGCGAGAAAGGGGACGTGCACCGATTGAGCCCCGCCCCCAGTTTGGTCGGGGCACGAGGAACAGCCAAGCATGAACCTGCCCCCCCATTGCGACCAGACGATCACGAGGCAAGCGAAGGAGGGCGGCCGGGGGACGTTAATGGCGACCGATGTCCCCTAACCCAGAGGATAACCGAGGCACGGGTGCCCTCAAGTTTCAAGGTGCCGACGTTGGAAAAGTATGACAGCACGGACGATCCTGCGGACCACGTGATGGATTACGAGGGGGTCATGGCGTTCCAGGGGGGCCGACGATACCCTGCTCTGCAGGGGTTTCTAGTCCACCCTCCAGAAAGCAGCGAGGACTTGGTACCACAGCTTGCCCAACCGCTCCATTGATAGCTTCGAGGATCTCACCCAGTTGTTCTGCAAGCAGTTCATGGCCGGGCGGCAGGTAAAGCCGCACTCAGAACTCCTGTTCAATGTGGTGCAGGGTCCTAGGGAATCCCTAAGGCACTTCATGCGCCGCTTCAACACGGATCGACTGAACGTGGAGAGCTGTCCCGAGGTGGTCGTTAAAACGGCCCTGAAGAAAGGATTACGGCACAGGGGTCTGAAGAAATCATTACACAACGATCCTCCAAGGGACCTCGCCGGGGTCTTGGCGTGGGCCGAGCGCTTCATGCTAACGGAAGAGTCCTTGGTCGTCGACGACGGAAGGACCAAGCGAGGATCCAAGCACGACGAGAGTGAACACCGCGGCCCAGAGGACCATCGACAGGAGAAGAAGGCCAGAGGAAAGCAGCAGAGGGAAGAACCGCGGCACACCCAGCTGAATGTTGCCCCAGACGTTGTCCTTGCACACGCCCAGAAGGAGGGGCGCATGAACCGGCCTTATTCGAGGATGAAGAGAGGTGGGAGAGACGAAGAGAAATATTGCAAATATCACAAAGATAATGGCCACGACACCGACGACTGCTGGCATCTGAAGAAAGACATAGAGAAGCTGGTGAGTCGGGGGCACTCGAAGAACTTCACCGACGATCCCGCTCCTGGAGAGGGGACATCCAGGCAGCCGGACAAGGGGAAGAAGGTAAACATGGTCCAGGCGGCCATGCACGTCATCGAGTGAGCGGACGGGACAAACAGCCGCCACCTCGCTGGAGGAGGGCTATCATGTCCTGACCTCATCCGTCTTTTGTTTTTTCCTCCAAATGTACTAGTCCATGAAAAGAAAGAAGGACCTTGTTAGTACAAATGCAATCCCTTTTTTTCCACGTCTAGCTGAATGGCCATTTCACGACGCAGAAGAGAACTCAATCTCCTCTCCTGGAGGACTGCCTTCACTCAATAGGTCGGAGGCGGGAAGCTATTCCCCAAGCGCGGGGGGGGGGGGGGGGGGGGGCAGCAAACCCATCCATAAGCCAGGGGGCAACCTCCCTAGCAGACAGGTTCTGCGGTCGGCCCTAAGCCGGAGAGCAACCCTCCGCAGGCCCACCTAACCGATCGGCCGTAAGGCTGGGGGCAACTCCCCCAGCAGGTCGATCCTCAAGCTCGATCCTAAGGCTGGGGGCAACTCCCCCAGTAGACGGGGACATCAGTCGGTTATAAGCCGAGGGATAGCTCCCCTCGCCGACCGAACGATCCGCCCGCTCGTAAGGCTGGGGGCAACTCCCCCAGTAGACGGGGACATCGGTCGATTATAAACCGAGGGGCAGCCCCCCCTCGCCGACCGAACGATCCGTCCGCTCGTAAGGCTGGGGGCAACTCCCCCAACAGACGGGGACATCGGTCGGTTATAAGCCGAGGGATAGCTCCCCTCACCGACCGAACGATCCGCTCGCTCGTAAGGCTGGGGCAACTCCCCCAGCAGACGGGGACATCGGTCGGTTATAAGCCGAGGGATAGCTGTAATGCCCTGCTAAGCTACTGTATAAGTACTAGAGGGGGGGTGAATAGTACTTTAAAATAATTAAGAGGCTAATTCCTAATTACTTGCAAACTCTACCAAACAATGCGGAAAATGCGGAAATGTAAATGTTAGACAACTAAGAAAACAATCGCAAACAACGATATTACTGGGTTCGGATCCACCCAAGTCTCCCCGACTTGTTCCCGGTGATCCTACGTCCCAACCACCCGGATCCCCTCCGGATACTTGAGTTAGAAACCCTAACTCAAGATTTCCACTATGAAATACTTGTGAAAAACCTTCACAAGTCAAATCATACACACAGTAATTTGTGACTCTCACAACCCGGGATCATAACCACACTCTCACAACCGAGAGTGAAACTTACAATATGAAATTGAAATGAAATAAGAAACTTCTTACCGACAAAATACCTATGCCTTGAGTAATGCTTACGAATTAGGGCAAGGATGATTTTGAGGAAGAAGAAGTGGCACCAAACCCTAGCTCCAAGATGTAGATCAGCGATGGAGAGCTATGGGGATGTTGGTGACCTAGAATCAAGCACTTGGCTTGGAAGGCTTCACACTCAATGAATCTCTCTTTGGAAGTAAGAGTGAGGAGAGATTATTGAATGGAATGAAAGAGCTTGGAATGAGCTTGGAATGATTTCTCTTGATCTCTAAACTTGCAATAATATCAGCCTTGACTGCAATGAATGCAGCCCATCAAGTATATATAGGTTAGAGGAGAGAGAGAAAGAAAAACGTTTCAATTAATGCTCCAACGGCTCTTTTCTGAACTCAACTAGTCGGTCAAAGAACAACTACCGACCGACTAGTTCATCAACTAGTCGGTCGGTCAATCAACGTATACCGACTAATGAGTGAACAGAGAAAAGGTCAAAGCACAGACAAAAGGAACTAGTCGGTCCAAGAAGAGTAGCTCACCGACTAGTTTCACAACTAGTCGGTCGGTTACTCAACTGAGACCGACTAACAGATAAAACTGAAGTCTGAGCACAAATTGACTTAGTCGGTCCAAGAACAAATGTTGACCGACTAATTCACCAACTAGTCGGTCGCCAAATGAGCATAGACCGACTAACGATAAACAGTAAGTTAGGTGAAAATTGGCATGTACAGTAAAACTCAACTAGTCGGTCCAAGAAGGAAAGTTGACCGACTAGTTCATCAACTAGTCGGTCGATCAATGAACACAGACCGACTAATGATAAACAGTAACTAGCTTGGAAAAGACTGACTGAAACTAGTCGGTCCAAGAAGCTTTGCCGACCGACTAGATCACCATCTAGTCGGTCAGTTCTTCTTCTTGAACCAACTAACATGCACAAGAAGTCCTGAATCGAAGCGCGATGCTTCGGGGAAGATTGCATGGACTTCTACTAAGATCCTAGAGCTAAGATATGAGCGTTATGAAGATTTAAACCGTAAGACCTACTCAAGGCTTAACATACTACGAAAGAAGCTTAAAGACTATAAATAAAACTTGACGATACCGTCTTCAATAGCTTCAATCGAATCTTCATGACTTCTAAAATGGTCCATAAGCTTCAACGAAGCTTTAGGAATACGATCACGTGCTTTGAGAAGTCTTGAGACGTCGTAATTGATATTCATATGAATTTGGCGACGATCTCCATAACTGCGCTCACAAAGTGTTAGTTCACGATATATTTATGTTTGTTCATCATCAAAACCAAATCCGGGGAGTCCAATATCCAACATTCTCCCCCTTTTTGGTGATGACAAACCAACATAAATAATAATAAAAAATAATAATTCAAATGAAATTTACTTACTCCCCCTGCATTGGTGACACATTAATTCCAAATTAAACAATAATAATACGCATCAAGCAGACGAGCAGTGTTCTAAAAATCGGCCTGGGCGGCCGCCTAGGCGCTAGGCGGCCAGTAAACGCCCCGATTATGGCCTGGGCGGTCAATCTGGGCGTTTTTGGGATTAATCGGCCGCCTAAGCGTTCTGGGCGGTGTCTGGGCGCTCTGGGCGGTTCCTAGGCGGTTCCTGGGCGGTTCCTAGGCGGTGTCTGGGCGGTGTCTGGGCGGTGTCTGGGCGTTTTTTGGTAAATGGCTTAATTGCACAAGAGTATCTTTTAAATTTTATTTTGTTGCACACAAATACTCTAAAGTAGGTAAACTGGATTTGATTTAGTATGTATTAAATATTTGATGTATTTTAAATAATATATATATTTATATTTATATATAAACATAAATATATTATATAAAAAAAAAAAATAATTAAAAACTGCAAATCCGCCTAGGCCGATTAATCCCCGATTAATCCTTGATTAATGCTCTGGGCGCTAGCAATCCGAACGCCTAGCGCCTAGCGTTTTTTACAACCTTGCAGACGAGTAAAGTATATAAATGAGAATCGATTATTGAATTATCGAGTACCAAAGGTTGGTTATTGAAATATCGGATTTGAAAATCCATTTATATATCTTAACTCCCCCTGAATCTAACATATCAAATTAGATTCTTGGAATAATGCTTTAAATTATCATTTAGCACATTGTTATTATTATATCTCTCCCCCTTTGGCATTAGCAAAAAGAGCGGGAGGAGATCAACGACAACAACAATGGCTTCAAATAAAAGCACGGGAGTCGTAGAAAACGACGACGGTTCAAGTGACACCAAAGAAAAATACGAATAAAATCAAGGCGTGTCAATGAAACCATAGTCGATAGTCGTAAAACGAAATCATCAAAACTCAAATCAGTTTTACGGAATGAGTTATTGAATATACTCTCCAATGTCAACATTCTTGGTTAATTTAGTGCATGGAAAACAATTCTATGTTTCCATAGAAGAAATTTCTATTAAACCAAGTGAATATCGTCGAGCGACGAAATCAAACATCAGAGACAAAAAAAATATAATGTGCACAATAGAATGAAATGTCAACGTTGATGTATATATAAAAAGTATGAACCAGAGTACATCAAAAATATACATCACTGACATACAAAACATCGATCCAACGATCGGGGCACAAAATACATCATCATATCAAAATGATCCAAAAATCACAGCCACCCACACTATCCTACCCAACATCTCTCACAACTAGATATGTCATCCAATGAGTATCGGGAGAGTCCTCAAAGAAGCTCAAGAGGAAGCGGCAGGATCTGCAGCAGCAGCAGGCTCTGCAGGAGAAGTGGTGGTCACAGGAACATCTGGAATGTCAATGGGAGCGACGGCAGAAGTGGCAATCTCTGGAGCAGCAACAGTAGTGGCCTCGGGAGCACCAGTCGGAGCATCCACCGCAGGAGCGGTGACAACAGGTGTGCTCTCGGGGGCACCAGCAGACGAAGCAGCAGCAGCATCACCAGAAGTGCCCTCGGGGGCACGAGTGGAAACACGACAAAGCTCCTCAATGTCCTCCTCATCCAACTCATCCTCGTTAGAAAAAGACGGAGGGACCTCAAAATCAAGGCGTCGAGCGATACGGCAGAGAATCTCCTCAGAACGAGCCTGACGAGACTCCAAACGACGGATCGAACGAACGACATCGGCAAGAGTGGTATAGGGAGCAGCATAGGCAGAGGCAGAGGCAGATGCTGAAGGTGTCGTCCTCTGAACGTGACGGAGCGCCGCAAGAGACTTCTTGACGGCCGTCGCGTTCAAGGGAGGACCAAGTGGACGCTCATCGTCACGAGGAAGTGTGACACGGAAGTGGCGAAAAACAAGGGTCAACAAGCACGGGAAGGGGATGTGAGCCGATTTCGTGGTCTTGCGAATACACTCAAAAGAGTCCATCTTATCGAGTATAATGCGAGCCCAGTTAATCGAGCTCCCCATGAAAATAGCGTAGATCAACTTCAGAAAAGGCTGGGACGGTAGAGATGAGGAGCCGTACTTGGGAAGCAAGCACGACTTCAGAATCAAATTGAGGACCCAGGCGTTAGGCTTGAAGGATTTTGAGGGTACGCCAATCATGGCGGGAGGAATCTGATGGAAAATCTCAGAAAGGATGGTCTGATCTAGGGAAGAAATATCATCAACAGAAATGTCTGAGGGGAGGAGGCCAGACGGGGAGATACCCAAAATCTCTCCTAAGATTTCTGCCATGAGGACTATAGGAGTCCCCAAAACAGTCGTCTCAATCGAGTGGGTCTCGTCGTACTGACCCCGGATCCTATTGGCATAGAATAGTTTGACTAAACGAGGGTAGGGGTGAGGATTCGCCTTAGGATCATATCGAAGGTAATCGATAAGACCCGAAGACGACAAAAGATCAGCTAGCCCTATGAAGTCACTAATCTGGACGAAATGCTCCAGAAGCAGCGGGCAATGTTCGATACGGTTGTAAGCCGCGAGACACATAGGGTCGTTGCGACACAACGAGATATCGACACCGCCTACCGGCATCGGATCCTTTCCCTTAGGCTTACGGGTAGACGTACGTGGTCGGGAGCTAGACTCAGGATGGGTAGGAGGAGTGGGTTCCCTATGAGTCTCAGGCTCGGCTCTATACTCGGAATCAGAATCAGTAGGAGTATGGAAAGAGGAGGGAGATGCAAGTTGCTTGGGCTTGGGCTTAGGCTTGGGTTGGGCTCTAGGCTTGGCGGTCGTCGTCCTCTTCTTCTTGAGAGGAGGCGAAGACGACGAAGGTTGGATGGTCTTAGATCGGCGTTTCGGAGGGGTTCGCGAAGGTTGAACGGGATCCGTAGGGGATGGTTCTACGGTCATCGGCGAAGGGCTCGAAGGACGGATAGGGATACGTGTGCGTGCCATAAGCGAAGCAAGACACGAAAGAAATCGAAAGAACCCTAAAACAATCTAGGCCGAAACCCTAGAAGCCGAAACGAAAAGAAACCCTAACCCTAGAGCCGAAAACTGAACCCTATACTGGAGAGGGAGAGAGGGGGGGTTACCCTAGGTTGGAGGTCGATGGCCAGCGACGGAGGGGATGGCCGGAAATAGGCCGGAGACCGACAGACACGAAGGAGGAAGACGAAGGGTCGGGGGGGTTTTGAGCTGAGAAGGGGTTTTCGATTGACTAAAAGAGAAAATAGTCGGTCGAGATGAACCGACTAGTTGTAAACAGTGACTGAACCCAAGTTTACTGACAGGAATTATTCGGTCTGTGTTCATTGACTGACCGACTAGATCTCAATCTAGTCGGTCGGTCACTGAACATGAACCGACTAAAGAGGTCCAAAAAATTGAAAATCTATGAACTTTGATTTCTCTCCTAATCACACTTGGATGAAACATCAAAATACTCTCATTAATCATTATACTATCCCATTAAACATCGAAAATCTAAAATTTGACGATTACGCACAAATCGAGCGAAAATTCCGAAAATTCAACAAAAATCCAGAAAATTTCAATACTTCAAGCATGAGCAAATATAACGAATAGAATAGCATGCAAGAATATTGAATAAAAATGAATCCTATATCTCGGATTCACCCATAATCCCCAATTCTCGACGTAACCGCACAAAGGAGTCCTCCTTTAGGGGTTTCGTGAAAATATCGGCAATTTGCTTCTGGGTTTCAACGTACACTAATATGATGTCCTTTTTAGCAACATGATCATCTAAGAAATGGTGTCGGACATCTATGTGTTTCGAACGGGAATGGTGTACCGGGTTCTTGGAAAGACATATTGCACTTTGGTTGTCCACCATGATAGGGCAGGTATCACAGTTTATACCAAAGTCTTTAAGTGTGTGTCTCATCCAAAGAACTTGAGCACACGCGGCAATGTATTCCGCCTCGGTGGTTGAAAGTGATACGGAATTTTGCTTCTTGGAAAACCAAGAGACAAGGGAATTTCCTATAAAATGGCAAGTGCCACTAGTACTTTTCCTGTCGGATTTGCATCCGGCATAATCGGCATCACTATATGAGATTAACTCATACGTGCTAGATTTTGGATAAAGTAATCCAAAATCAAGTGTATAACTTAGATAACGGAAAATACGTTTTACCGCTACTAAGTGAGACTCCTTAGGTTGAGACTGATAACGAGCACATACGCATACGGCAAACATAATATCGGGCCTACTTGCGGTAAGATAAAGTAAACTACCTATCATACCTCGATATAGACGAATGTCTACATCCTTACCGCCCGTATCCTTATCAAGATGCGTAGTCGTGCTCATTGGAGTCTTTTTCCCGGAGGCATTCTCCATTCCAAATCGCTTAAGCAACTCCACCGTATACTTCGTTTGGTGGATGAAGATTGCATCGTCCATTTGGCGAATTTGGAGACCTAAGAAATATTTGAGCTCACCCATGTGGCTCATCTCAAATTGATCCTTCATCACATTAGAAAACTCTTCGCAAAGAGCAAAGTTAGTAGCACCGAAAATGATATCATCAACATATATTTGAACTAAAATTATATCATTATTCGAATACTTAACAAATAATGTGGAATCTACTTCACCCATTTTAAAACTTAAATCCAAAAGAAAATTCTTTAGACGGTCATACCAAGCTCGAGGAGCTTGTCTCAAACCGTAAAGCGCTTTCTTTAGTTTAAAAACATGATTTGGAAATTTTTCATTAATAAAGCCTGGAGGTTGAGAAACGTAAACTTCCTCAACAACATCTCCATTTAAAAATGCACTTTTAACATCCATTTGAAATAATTTAAAATCCTTATGGCATGCAAAAGACAATAATAATCTAATTGATTCTAATCTAGCTATCGGAGCGAAGGATTCTTCGAAATCAATACCTTCCTCTTGACGGTAGCCTTGAGCAACTAACCGAGCTTTGTTCCGGACGACGACTTGGTTTTCGTCGGTTTTGTTCTTGAAGATCCACTTTGTCCCTATGACGGTGTGGTTCTTCGATGGCAATGGAACAAGCTCCCAAACTTCATTCCTCTTGAATTGAATGAGTTCCTTCTCCATGGCTAAGATCCAAGCGCTATCTTCGCATGCTTCATTAACATTCTTTGGCTCTATCGAGGAGGCAAAGGCACAATGAGCGAAGTAGTTCACTTGCGATCTCGTCTTGACACTATCATAGATATTGCCAATGACTTGCTCATGAGGATGGTCACGAACGGTATGAAGCCGTTTGGGAATACCTTGATCACTAGGAACATTCTCAACAACTTCATTAGACGGGTTAGTCTCAATAGAATCAATAGAATCATTAGAGTTAGAATTACCAATTGAATCACATAAGACATCCATAGAGTCATCATCATTAGTAATTCTAGTTGGAACAAATCCTTCATTAAATGACACATGAAGCGATTCCTCGATCGTTGAGGTTCGTTTTTTGTATATCCGGTAGGCTTTGCTACGCGAAGAATATCCAACAAAAATCCCCTCATCGGATCTTGGATCGAATTTGTCCAAACTACCATACGTGTTCTTAATAAAACATTTCGAACCAAAAACACGAAAATGTTTAACTTGAGGCAACCTACCAAACAACAATTCATAACAAGTTTGTTTAGTGCCGGGCCTCAAAAGTATTCTATTAAACACATAGCAAGCGGTATGTACCGCTTCCGCCCAAAATTGATGGCCAAGTTGGCTATCATCAAGCATAGTGCGAGCACATTCCACTAGCGTTCTATTCTTTCTTTCAACAACACCATTTTGAGGAGGTGCGCGAGGGAATGAAAAGGTGTGTGTAATACCAACTTCATCACAAAATGTCTCAAAAGAATCATTCTCAAATTCACCTCCATGATCACTACGAATAGTGACAATGGTGGTTCCTAAGAGATTTTGTACTTTCTTAACAAAAATTGTGAAGTTTTCAAAAGCTTCATTTTTATTACACAATTAAAATACCCAAGTAAACCTAGAAAAGTCATCAACGATGACAAGTCCATATCTAGCATTACCTAATGAAGCAACTCTAGTTGGCCCAAATAAATCTAGATGTAATAGCTCTAGAGGCCGCTTAGAGTAAATGCTTTTCTTAGGTTTAAATGAAGATTTTGGAAGCTTGCCTCGTTGACACGAGTCACAAAAGCTTTTCTTTTGAAAAACAAGCTTAGGGAAGCCTCTAATAGAATTTAACTTGGA
The DNA here is from genome assembly GCA_030789695.1 of Scilla litardierei. Taxonomy (NCBI): domain Eukaryota; kingdom Viridiplantae; phylum Streptophyta; class Magnoliopsida; order Asparagales; family Asparagaceae; genus Scilla; species Scilla litardierei. Next base: position 67,673 of record JAULAV010006211.1, read on the forward strand.
AAGCTTAAAAAGTGTTCCAAAGTTCACATGACCAAAACGTCTATGCCATAAGTGTTGTTCATTTGTGTTGGCAATGAGACATTGTTCATGTGTACTTGGAAGATCTAGGATATATATATCTTTATGACGTGTGCCGGAAAATAATACATCATTAGTATTCTTATTTAAAATATGGCACATTCCTTTCGCAAAGCTAACTTTGTAACCTTTGTCACAAAGTTGGCTTATTGAAATAAGATTGTGGTTTAATCCTTTAACAAGGTAAACATCACATATAAGGGGTTTAGAAGGATTACCCACTTTACCAACACCTATGATGGTTCCGCTCTCGTTGCCTCCAAATACGACGCGGTTTCCATTTGCAATGGGAACCACTCCGGAGAGCAATTGAGCGTCACCCGTCATGTGTTTTGAACACCCGCTATCGAGTATCCAATTCCCCTTGGAGCTAAATTTAAATTTGTTGCTCCTTTTCGTTTTCTTTTCCTTGAGTACCTAAAGATAGAAAATTTCATATCATGGTACCCAAGGTCATTGGGTCCAAAAGATTAGACCTTTGGAAGCCAAGTCCAATTGGACTTAGACTTCCCCACATAATTTCTACTATGCACACCATCCGAAAAATAAGCATTCATGTAAACTTGTTTTTCATCCATGCTTGTGTCCTTTGGGCTCCAAATAGTGAAAATCTTGGGAGCCCTCATCCTATTGTGTGCATGCATGCGTTGTTGGTTTCTACGTGATGCATGTCGTGGATAGGCATAAGGAACATGATGGAATGGTGCATGTGGATAGTTATTCATACGATGATGTGGGTGAACATATGCATGTGGAGGAACACGTGCGTGAGGGTGTCTCACATGGTGTGCACGTGCCCGTGAACGTGTAGCATAGAAATCATCATATGTGTGAGACGGTGGAGTAGGACGTGTGTTCCTACGTGGCATAGTATTTGTGTACATGTAGGCATGACCCTTCTTTGGAGGTCCACCCAAAGTGGGTTTCTTTCCGAAAGAGGGTGTGGACGAGGTGGAAGCACCATTGGTAGAAGAACTACCAATAGAGTGTTTGCTATCACTCGTTGAGTCACCGGAAGTTGGCCTAACAAAAGTAGTGGCCGATTTGGATGAACTTCCCATCGTATACCCCAAGCCAATGTGGTGATTGGCCGGAAGTAAGTCACTTAGGATTTTATCCAAATGGTCCTTACCCTTATTGAATTTATTAATTCGACCTAATGTGTTCTCATATTTCTCGGTGAGAGAACGCATAGAAGTATCCAAATTGGATACTTGCGATGTGAGCACATAAACACGAGATTTAAGACTCTCATTCTCAATACTCAAAGTCGAGTTTTGAGAAGTCAAATCCGCTATCCTATGTTCTTCCGAATCCTCAATGCTAACATGTTCAAGTTGAGTCTTGAGATTAACAATCTCATTCTTCAACTCTTCAACAACGGTGTCGTTGTTGGTGATGATAGTTTTAGGCGAGGTTTGGATGCTAGCTAAGTCATCTTTTACTTTAGTATACCTATTTACTAATTTAGTATACTTAGACCACAATTGAGAATTAGCATTCCTAAGGTCATCCATGGTTACCTCATCGCCTTCATTGTCGCTATCATCGGAGGAGGAAGATCCTTGATCATGCTCCTCTCTTGCCATGAAGCACATGTGTGCTTGCTCCACTCGCTCATCGTCCGACTCTCCGCTTGAGGAATCCTCAGAGTCGGTGAATGTTGCTCCGACAAGTCCCTTTTTGTACCCCTTTTTGTACTTCTTGGACTTATCGAATTTCGGCGCCTTCCACTTCTCCTTTTGCTTATTTAGAGGACACTCCGCTTTCATGTGTCCTGGCTTATTGCACTTGAAGCACAAAGGAGAGGAGGAGACGTTAGAAGAACCAAATTTAGCTTTGTTCTTATAGTTACCTTTTCGGAAGAAACGGTTGAACTTCTTGGCCATGAGTGCCATGGACTCCAAGTCCAACTCGTTTTTCGAGTCTTCATCATCGGTTGATGTGGATGTGGATGGAGCGGCCTTGAAAGCAATAGCATTCTTCTTTGGCTCGTCTTGCTTTAGGTAGGACTTCATTTTTTCTTGCAATTTTAACTTGCTATCCTTGCGTACCTCGTATGACATTAAAGTACCCATTAGTTGAACTACGGTGTACTTATTCATATCATTACCTTCCTCGATGGCGAAGGTACGCTTTTCCCAAGAGGAAGGAAGTCCTTCGATAAGCTTCGAACACTTCTCCTTTTGGGTGTATGTTTTGCCGAGAGCCTCCAACTCGTTTATGATGTCGACGAAGCGAGCATAATACTCCTTCATCTTCTCACCCTGTTGCATATGAAACATTTCGTAATCTTTGTTAACAACAACGAGTTTAGAGTCTCTTACCCTACTCGTCCCTTCATGAAGTATGAGGAGGGAGTTCCAAATTTGATATGCACTCTTACATGTGCATATCTTATTGAAGTCCTCGGGCTCCAATACGCATTGCAAGGCGTTCATTGCCTTGGCATTGCTTACCTCCGCGGCGACCTCCGCAGTTGTCCATTTCTCAAAGTCTTCTTCGGTTGGCTTGACATATTCCTTCATCGTGGTCCTCCATAGTGAAGCACTCCGGAGGAAAGTCTCCATCCGGCATTTCCAGTACCTGTAGTTGGTACCGTTGAAGAATGGAGGCCTCGTTGAGGAATGTCCTTCCATTACCGAAGACGCTCCTTCACGGTTCTTGAAGGTGCTATAGTCGGAAGGTGGACGAACGGTCTTGTTGTCGTTGGCAGACATAGCTATAGACTTGGCTCTGATACCAAATGTAATGCCCTGCTAAGCTACTGCACAAGTACTAGAGGGGGGGTGAATAGTACTTTAAAATAATTAAGAGGCTAATTCCTAATTACTTGCAAACTCTACCAAACAATGCGGAAAATGCGGAAATGTAAATGTTAGACAACTAAGAAAACAATCGCAAACAACGATATTACTGGGTTCGGATCCACCCAAGTCTCTCCGACTTGTTCCCGGTGATCCTACGTCCCAACCACCCGGATCCCCTCCGGATACTTGAGTTAGAAACCCTAACTCAAGATTTCCACTATGAAATACTTGTGAAAAACCTTCACAAGTCAAATCATACACAAAGTAATTTGTGACTCCCACAACCCGGGATCACAACCACTCTCTCACAACCGAGAGTGAAACTTACAATATGAAATTGAAATGAAATAAGAAACTTCTTACCGACAAAATACCTATGCCTTGAGTAATGCTTACGAATTAGGGCAAGGATGATTTTGAGGAAGAAGAAGTGGCACCAAACCCTAGCTCCAAGATGTAGATCAGCGATGGAGAGCTATGTGGATGTTGGTGACCTAGAATCAAGCACTTGGCTTGGAAGGCTTCACACTCAATGAATCTCTCTTTGGAAGTAAGATTGAGGAGAGATTATTGAATGGAATGAAAGAGCTTTGAATGAGCTTGGAATGATTTCTCTTGATCTCTAAACTTGCAATAATATCAGCCTTGACTGCAATGAATGCAGCCCATTAAGTATATATAGGTTAGAGGAGAGAGAGAAAGAAAAACGTTTCAATTAATGCTCCAACGGCTCTTTTCTGAACTCAACTAGTCGGTCAAAGAACAACTACCGACCGACTAGTTCATCAACTAGTCGGTCGGTCAATCAACGTATACCGACTAATGAGTGAACAGAGAAAAGGTCAAAGCACAGACAAAAGGAACTAGTCGGTCCAAGAAGAGTAGCTCACCGACTAGTTTCACAACTAGTCGGTCGGTTACTCAACTGAGACCGACTAACAGATAAAACTGAAGTCTGAGCACAAATTGACTTAGTCGGTCCAAGAACAAATGTTGACCGACTAATTCACCAACTAGTCGGTCACCAAATGAGCATAGACCGACTAACGATAAACAGTAAGTTAGGTGAAAATTGGCATGTACAGTAAAACTCAACTAGTCGGTCCAAGAAGGAAAGTTGACCGACTAGTTCATCAACTAGTCGGTCGATCAATGAACACAGACCGACTAATGATAAACAGTAACTAGCTTGGAAAAGACTGACTGAAACTAGTCGGTCCAAGAAGCTTTGCCGACAGACTAGATCACCATCTAGTCGGTCAGTTCTTCTTCTTGAACCAACTAACATGCACAAGAAGTCTCGAATCGAAGCGCGATGCTTCGGGGAAGATTGTATGGACTTCTACTAAGATCCTAGAGCTAAGATATGAGCGTTATGAAGATTTAAACCGTAAGACCTACTCAAGGCTTAACATACTACGAAAGAAGCTTAAAGACTATAAATAAAACTTGACGATACCGTCTTCAATAGCTTCAATCGAATCTTCATGACTTCTAAAATGGTCCATAAGCTTCAACGAAGCTTTAGGAATACGATCACGTGCTTTGAGAAGTCTTGAGACGTCGTAATTGATATTCATATGAATTTGGCGACGATCTCCATAACTGCGCTCACAAAGTGTTAGTTCACGATATATTTATGTTTGTTCATCATCAAAACCAAATCCGGGGAGTCCAATATCCAACAATAGCCCCCCTCGACGCCCGAACAATCCGCCCGCTCGTAAGGATGGGGCAACTCCCCCAGCAAACGGGGACATCGGTCGGTTATAAGCCGAGGGGTAGCCCCCCTCGCCGACCGAACGATCCACCCGCTCGTAAGGCTGGGGGCAACTCCCCCAGCAGACGGGGACATCGTTCGGTTATAAGCCGAGGGGCAGCCCCCCTCACCGACCGAACGATCCGCCCGCTCGTAAGGCTGGGGGCAACTCCCCCAGCAGACGGGGACATCGGTCGGTTATAAGCCGAGGGGTAGCCCCCCTCGCCGACCGAATGATCCGCTTGCTCGTAAGGCTGGGGGTAACTCCCCCAGCAGACAGGGACATCGGTCGGTTATAAGCCGAGGGATAGCTCCCCTCACTAACCGAATGATCCGACCGCTCACAAGGCTGGGGGCAACTCCCCCGGCGGACGGGGGCATCGGCTGGTTATAAGCCGAGTGGCAACCCCCCTCACCGATCCGACTGACTGCTAGACTGGAGGCAACCCAGCCGCGTACAAGGCGATTACCTAAGCAAACCAAGTATCGCGAATGGAGGAAGAGTTATGACGGGTCGGACGAGGGCGCCAATAAGGTCCCAATCCAGGGTGCCAACGGGTCCGGAGTTCTGAAGACCCTTCGCACGAGCAATAAAAGGACGCCGACGAAATGTGGAATTCACGACCAGTCTAAAACGCGATAAAGGATCAAAAAGACCGAGGGTCCCCGCAAGGCGGAAAACCCTCAACGAAAAAGAAGCTATATAAATAAAATTGTTCAGAATTACACGCCAAAAAAGAAGGGGAGGAAACAAGCCACAGAGGCCTAAGGCCCCGGGGCACTGGAGGAAACAACCTCGGGCACGTCGCCCTGCTCGGAGTGCGGGGGATCTGCGGGTGGGAGAGGCTGCCGGGCATGCTCCACGAACTGCCAGAATGAGTTTCGGACGACGTCAATGATCCGACGACCAAGAAGGTCCTCATAAGAGATGAAGGCCTCCCTAAGGACCTCCGCGATCCTTACCACCAGGACCCCGTCGACGCCCCTCTCCACCTCGTCGACGAACCGGGTCATCTGACACAGGTCCGGCAGCTCGTTCGTGGAACGCCTCTTCCGCCTCTTAGGTCGACCTCTGAGTGTCAGCCAGTTCCCCCTGGAGGTCCATCACTTGGGCAGCAAGCTCGTCGACCAGGCGTCGGAGATGCCGAGCTTCCATGCGCACCTCTTGGACGGCCACCTCGGCCGCCCCGGCCCTTGTGTGCTCCCGGGCAGAGGACTCCTCGAGCTCCCTCGCCCGGGCCGCCCGACGCTGCGCCTCGACGACCATCACAGTGGCCTGCAAAAAGGAAGGAGTTATGCAAGGAAAGATCAAAAGACAGGTCTGAGAGCAGCAAGGCGGCCAAACCTGTTGAAGCTGCCAGACTAAGGAGTCCGGCAGTGTGTCGGTGGGGGCTCTCTCTAGGAGAGATCGGTCCCTCGGGAGGATGGAGCCATGCGCCAACTGGTTGGCCATGGTCCGATCGACGAAGACCGAGTCCCCGGGGGTAACCGCGGGGCCCGCCAGGACATTCGCCAACACACCGCCGGCTCCAAACAGGGAAGGCTCGGCCGAGACTGCGGGAGTGACCACCAGGTCAGCGGGAGAGTTTCACCAGAGGCCGTCGGCACCTCGGGGGCCACCGGAGTGCGGGCCTCCCCACCCTCCTTCCTCCTTTTCCTCTCACTGGGGCCGGCGGAGGTCGGGGGGAACGCTTACGCCCCGCACCACGAACGCCCACGGGCGCGCGAGGGGCCGACTCGGCTCCCTCGTCACCTCCCTCAGCTTGGGTGGAGCAAGAGAGTTCGGCCCCCGGGGTCTCACCTTCGGGGAGGTTCTCCGTGACCAAGGGGGGAGGCGTCACCACTACCGAGGGCTCCACTCTCCCCACGACAGGCTCAGCCTGACGCACCTCTTCGTCAATGATGCGACGGGGCGCCTGGCCCGATGGGTTCCCTCGGCTTCGACTGGAACCCCTCCGGATGAGTTCGTTGACATTGCGGGTAAATTCGTGCCCGGCCATCTCTGCAGAAGGAAGGAAAATCAGGGTAAGCGAGAGGGAAAAAATAAAGAAAGGAAGAGCCTACCGGGAGACCACAGAACGGTCTTGAGAAGCAGGTCGTCCAGCAGAGGCCATATCGACCTCTCCTCTAAGGAAAGAGACGACAACAGTCGGACCGCTGCCTGGTGAGCCTCGGAGAGGGTCAACGTCAAGTTGTATTGACATAACCCTCCCCAACCTGTCAAGATCTCGGCGTCCTCAGGAAAGAAAATAAAGACATAGCTCGAGCTCCAATCCCCCACTCAGCGGGGTAGACCGAGCAAACACTCCCTCCCCATGCGGACTCGGAGGTGCTGCCACGACCCTTGGCCGACCGTCTGAACCCGATAGTAATGAAAAAGAAGAGGAAGAGACGGCTCTAGGCCATGGGCACGGCAGAGCATGATGAACCCGGTCAGCACCGCGACAGAGTACGGGGTCAACCGGCACAAGGACACCATCAAGAGTTCCATGACCTGGATGATGAAGGGATGAAGAGGGAAATGGAGGCCCAAACGAAACATCTCGACGTAGACGCCGACCTCATTACTCCGCGGGAAGCAGATCCGCTCATCGTTAAAGGGAATCCGGACGTCGTACGGATGATATAAATACTTCTCCCGGATCTCCGCAACAACCAGGAAAGGGGCCTTAGACGGAGACCCAAGGACCGCCGGGGGAACGTCGAACCTCTCGACGGCCCGAGCCTCATCGTCGCCAACGGGGTCCGTGAAAAGCTTTCTTTTCCCCTTGTCTTGAACAGGACGAGTCCCCGAAGGGACTCCGGATCCCGAAGGTCGGACACTACCAGACTCGGGCGCCGGGGGGTCCCTTGATCTCGACGCCGAATCGCCTATTCTAAGCGTAGCCATGGGGCAAACAGAAGAAAAGGTGTTACCTTGAGAAGGAGCTGAAGGAAGAAAGATGATGGAGAGAAGGAGCTTGAAAAACCAAGATCAGAATGAAGGGCGTGAATGAATCGAAACTTTGGAGGCTGGCGTCTTTATATGCAAGGCAATCGAGGAATTCAAATCGTCCGGAGGAGAGCACGTGACAGCATCAGAGGATCGGTGGCGTTTCGAAACCCGCACCAAGAGAAGATCAAACAGGCCGTGTCATGATGACCCCCATTTAATGGGCTGGCCTCGACTGACGCACCTGTTAGATCCCCAACAGTCACATCGCCCGAACCGAACCGGCTGAAACAGAACGGCCCGGACGATGGGGGCAATTGATACGACTGTTTTGGAGAAGCCTAAGAAGCAGAAGACCCGAGGCCCAGCCATGAACGGGAAGCCCACGAGCGAGATTGGGCCCGCCTGACGAAGCCCACGTATAAAACTCGAAGCCTGACCAGTCTGCCCCCGGGACCCACGATCAGCTCGTGCTCTTCAGAAATAGCCGTTCCCCTGAATCCGCGGCCCCTTAATGACCATTAAGGGGCCCGTTAATAAACGCCCCCCATGACGCACGTAGGGGCCTGGAAGGAGGCGGATCGCGGGGGCATGAAAGGAGGCAGACGAAGGACGTGGATCGAGGGCAATCGTGGCGGAGACCCTATAAAGAGATAGCAGGGGCAACCGAAAGGGGGATCAAAACCCCAGGTATCCAGATCTAAGGTATTCCATCAACGACTTTGGCTTCCGCCATTCCTCTCCCTCCCACTGCTCGTGCCAAGGGTCAGCGTATCGATCTCCTCTCGAGTCATACCTACCCCGCCGAGTACACTTCAGACCTTGATCTCACTTAGGCATCGGAGGGGATTCGGCCGGAACCAAGGTCCGGCCACCCTGACGAGTTTCTCGTCTATTCAGGAAGAAGCTGACCGAGGCACCGAGGCTACCCCTCAGCGCCAGGCGATCACCCCCGCTGATTGCAGGCGTGGCAACCGACCGAAGACCGAGCAGCAAACGAAGCGCCGAGGCTACCCCTCGACGCACGTCCCACCGAGGCCGAGCCCATCTCGCAGACTAGAGGCTTTCCCTCTGCTCTGCTTCAGCCGAGGACCGACACTCTGTCCGAATCTCACGATCGACCTCGACTCCATCTCCAACCCACGCTTAGCGCACGTGTGCTTGGCGTGCCCAAGGGATCTCAACCGACCCCTTGACCATGTTGACCGTACATTCATCGGTCAACGATTCAGTGATGAGAAAACACCCGTAAACAATATCCGAACCCAAAAATTGCCAAAATGATCGAGTCGTAGCAGTAACGTTGAGTTACACAGGAAGAAAGAGGAGTTTATTCCATTAGCCATAACTTGTGTAAATTAGCAAGTCTCAAAAAGCAAGAAACACAAAAGATGGCCTCTTCGGTTGATGCAAACATTTCCCGCGGCTCAAACACCTCTGAAGGGCTTGTAACCCTTGAGGGAATGCGCAAGCCCCTGCACCGACCCACAAGCCGCGGCGATGGACACCACGAGGCAAGCCATGCTCAGGACCTTCAGGCACGTCCACATAGTCGAGAACCTGGGGACCTTCGACTGGGCAATGTACATCTCCACAGGGAAGTAGACCGTCAGGGGCCAGAAGGCGAGAGCTCCGATCAAGCCCAGGAAGTCGTTGAAGAAGGGGAAGATCATGGCAACCACCGCGGTCACAACAACGTATGCAGACCTCCATATGAGCCGGAAGAAGTTGAGGGGGTAGACGCCGACTAGGGGGATGTTGACGCGGTGCTCGGCCGTGATGAAGGCGCTGTCGGGCCACCGATTTCGGCTCAAACTCTCTACAAACTGGTAGATAGGCTGGCAGAAGACCTGCAGACGGTTCCAGCGCTTGCAGCTGTCAGGTGTTTGATACATGTTCATAGCCAGAATTCTTACCGACTGGTCGTGTCATATACCTGGTATGCTCCGATGAGGTGGATGGCGATGCAGACGTTGCCGATGTCGACAAGCCAGAAGGGATCGTAGAAGCCGAAGCCGGTGAGGAAATTGCCGGGTGCATTGTTGCCAAAAGCAGCATAGCCCAAGACACCGCACAACATGTAGAAGAGGGTGGTTGTGGACACTCCTATGAAGGATGCTTTCTTCATCACCTGGTTCTCTGGGGGTTCTGATTTGAGCGTATCCTACAATTTTACATAGAAAAGAATCAGAATCTGTAATGTTTGTGTACATTCTTGCATAAATATGCCAACCCGGATATAGGTTTGACCAGTCAACCCGACTTAACCTGGATTTCACCCGCTAATATTTATTACCTTGAGAATAATAGGTATCATATGCCATATGAGACCCATTATTCCCTATTACCATATAGTTAAAAGCTCACATGCCTCGATGCTACGTAAGCGATAATGTTAATATCCATGCGGCTTATGTTCAACTCATTTTTTTGGTTGGGGGGTTTAGAGTTATATTTTTCCAACTTAATGAATATAAAAATCAGTTCGAGTTTTTTCTTTTTGATATATGTGTGTGTAAATAATATATACTTTTACCAACACTTGGTAGCTCACATGGTAGGTGTTAATACTAACAAATGAGAGGTTGATGGTTCAACTTTTTCACTCTCTTTTCAGTCCAAACCACACCCGTACCCGACCCGTCAGACAAAATGTGTCAAATACGGGTGACCCCAAAGCAGGTTTCCGAACCTCGACTTGGCGTCAGTTCCGAGTCGGGTTCGGATTCATCCTTATCCGGGTGGGGTCAAACTGACCGGACCCGAACCCGACCCCACACGCTTCCCAACCCTGCATACTTGTTCCAAAAGCGGCATATATTTTTTCCAGCAAACGTGGGGACAAGATTCCATGAGTAAATTATCATATAATTTAAATATATAATAAGCACTTCAGTGCCCAGTACTGTTGAGATAAGAACAGTGTCTCCCCACAATCAAATACTGTGGTATTGAGCCTTGCTGTCCAACCAAGTGGTCAATAAAGGTTCTCTTGTTCACTAAGTATTGTCAAGGACTAATATGTACAAAAGGATGGCTAAAACTCATCATTCAATTTAGGCCCTCCATTTGGAAAGTGCATCTCGTTCTAGTGCGCAGGTAATCAATTACTAGATGCAAGATGATATTATGCTTATTGACTTGACTTTGTTGTAAGGCCCATGCGTACACACTCTACACGTTTGATTTGATTACCAAGAAGACTTGTTTTCTTCCCACAAAGTTATCCGATATATGATGACCAGGGCAACAAAGATGAACATGGCAGTGCCACGTGTAATGACCTTGGTACCTGTTCTTTTGGTTAATTAAACACCATTTTACCTGGTTTAATGATTCGTTGCATGTGGCTTATTGTAAAACAAAAATAACGCGTGCAACAAATTGTTGACCTGTAGATTGGCTTTTTGCTTTGGTCAGTGTTAGCCTGTTTCGTTGTTGGCCAAACACCTATGACAACATTAGTTTGTCTCATGTGCAATTACATTATTTTGTCAAAGTGACTCACAGATGGAGGTTATGTTTGAGAGAGGAAGAATGTGATTAGGAGTTGATCTCCTCACATGGTTTGAACTTTCCAGATCATTAGACCAAGTTTCTTCTTTTGTACTAACTTAAAAAGAAATTTATTCGGACATTACTTGATCAGCACATTGCACATGCATGTGGTACCTTCTAGTGGCTCTCAAAAAGCAACTTATGCGCCCATTGGTATTTATACCGGAAGAGACATTGTATCGTGTCCAATGAGAGAGTCACGGGAGTGAATCCAAAATTTGGATTCAGAAAGATAAGATTGATTCTACTGTGGATTGGAATGCACCAACCATTAAGCATCATGTGGGTGAGATCTATTTGCCGAATTAACAAGCCAAATGAAAAGCTCTAGCTAGTAACTAGCACTTACAGTTACAGCCCCCAATAATATATAATGTGACAGAAACAAGAACCACAAATGGAATCTCACCTGTATCTCAATGAGGACATTAGAGTAGGAATAAGCAAATGCAATGTCTCCAAGAGCCTGAAATGTCCTCCACACCTTCTCACTTCCAGACACATCAACCCCTACTGTCACTCCTGTGAGACTGGTCCTCACCTCACTGCTCCCCTCTGCACCTCCAAAAACACCAAATTATGTTATATATATTATATATATTTTTATTTTGTGTGTGGGTGGGTGGGTGGGTGGGGCTTACCGGCGATCTTGGCAATGGAGAGGCCAAGGCCAATGAAGGAGTAGGCGAAGCTCATGATGGCAGCCAAAATGGAGAGCCACCACAGCTTGTGGAAGTTTGGGATTTGGGATAACACAATCTGGATGCATGCGTAGGTGATCATGTAGGGCGTGTCCGACACCTCGCACCCCGCGCCGTGCCCGTGCTTGTGGAAACAGTTGGATCTTTTGACCGCCCTGCTCGATCGAAAGACACAACGTTAATTATATACGCTGTTGATGATCACAAAAAGAAATATATATATTAACTATAGCCGGTTGATATATAATTACCCCATGCTTATTGCTGTTGTGATCGTGTAGCCAATCGTCACCCCAACTAGATTCACATACTGAGCTAACCCACACAGCCTAAACTTCACTCCACCTTGAAAAGAAAACGAAAAATGGCACAAAAAAATATTGAGCTTAATTATTTTAATAAATTTTGCTTTGGGAACAGAATCGACAACCCAAGCAATTTTACTTTTGATAAATGAGCTCGGTGCTTGGGAAACTGACCTAGATTTGCTCTGACAACGTCCATGTAAGTGTAGTTCCTCTTGCCATGGGACCGGTAGCAATCCACAAGAAGCCTGGAGCAGAACCAGGTGATGAGGGAGAATGCCATGAGCACTGCTGGGCCAACAACCCAGCCCAGCTGAGCTATGGCCCAAGCCAGGGACAGCACCCCCGACCCAATCACGGCTGTTATAATATGTGCACTTGCAGTCATCAATGTCCCTGTAATTACCCCACACCCCCACACACACACACCAAAATCAATCAGACATCAGAGAATCACACGTACTTTTTATTCAGCAAACCAAAATTAGTCAGTTTACCAACCAGTTCTCCTGTCACGGCCATCGTCGTCGAAGCCCTCGCCGGCCCGGTCGATCTGCAGGGCCTCGTCCACCTCCATGCACTTGCTGTGAGCAAATTCAGGAGCCATGGCTATTCTTTCAGTTCTCGAGGACACAAGGAAGGGGCTTGAGTTTTGAGAGTGAGGCAAGGGGCTGTTTATTTATAGAGAGAGAGTGCTGTATAATGAATTGGGTGGTCCTAAAGCTTGCTGGCATCTGGGCATCTTTGAAATGAAAAAAGAACAGTGACACGTATAGAAGGTTGGCTATAATAGAGCTATTACTGCTGCACAAGCTTCAAAGCCAGGAGTCAGGTCTTTGAAAATACTGATGAATAATTTTATTATATTTTATTGCATTGTATAAGAAGAGAAGAGCATATGTAAGGATGAGTATTAGACACAAAAGTGAACTGATTATACCCATCAAAACTAAAATTCTCTGAAACACCTTTTCTGTTTAATTTATTCGCCAGAGCTCCTCGAGTGAAGTTGATTGATTTCTTCCCGAGTCCAACATGGCGAGCTGAGCTGATACCTTTTGCTCGTTGTTATCCGATAATATCAGCCTACTAACTTATAACAATTTATCGATTATGGTAAGGCTTACCGTAAGCAAATTTATGTTCGTTGGGAAGAAAGTTTCAATTTCTCTTCTGTTGCATAATTTCCACCCCTTTGTCGTTCATGTAATTTGGGAGCTTTTTCTTAATGAGACAAAACGACATCTCTTGATAAGACAAGAAATTTCATTGCTAATATTTGCCTACATTGTCAATGTATATGCTATTTCCTTTTCTTATATTTGGTAGGCGAGACTTTATCGTATAGTATGTTGCATTGATGTGAAGATACCAACATTTGAATGGCTAGACACAACAACAGTTGAATAAATCGTAAAAAAATATATATGCTAAAGATGGAAATACCGTGTGTATATTCATCAGGCACATGTCTTGCACGACACGACTCGATAGAGTGAAATTTGAATTTTCTTTTTAAAAATATATAATTCACTCTGGGACAACAATTTTGTAAATGATGCTATTTATATATATGCAACGACGCGGAGACTTTCGGTGGGATGGCATTGTCTGTTGCTATTACAAATTTGAAATTTGGGTTGTGTAGCGAAGGAAGAGACGGGGGGAACGACGCGTGAGGTGAGAGGTGATCCGACCAATTGAAATGGCGGTCTCGCTGCAGACAGAGGGGAGATGGACCCAAGTGGGGATTGGGCCTTGGGACCGTGTGAGCGCCATGCCAGACAATTATTGAGAGAAGAGAAGGAGATAATACCCTCTGACCTCTGTGAGGGTGACGTGCTCCTAAAAAGATTCTTAATGATCTTTAATTTTCTTTTTAAAAAATGAGAACTGCTACATGCACCCCTATAACTAGGGGTGCATGTACTGTTCTTTAACAAAATTAGAAGAAAAAATCAGTTAACTTGTCAAATAATTTTTGTTTTTTTTCTATTATTGGTATAATTTTACACTGAAACCTATATACACCCCTACTCATAGGGGTGTATATAGCACAGATCTAAAAAAATCCCTTAGGTGCTGTGTGTCTTCCTCGGGAAGCGAGGTTCACTCCGGGATGTGCTGGGTTGATCATCATTCGGTGTTGCGAAGCGTTGTACTTGTAATCAAATTTGAGGCTCACTTAAAATCAAGCCTGTGTTCCCTTTTCAATCTGCTGTGCCTCGCTGAAACGGTATGCGAGAAGCCTTCACTGTAAGCTTTCAGCTGACACATGTTAATCTTTTGATCTGATATGCTCTAAAAAGAACCCTGCACACTTGTTGGTAAATCTCACACGATATCAAACAACACCTAAGTGTGCACATTGGAATATATGAAAATAATGTGTCGCCAACTAAATCAATGCAGAGTTAGGATCTTGGATGAATCATCAGAATCACACGATAGCACCACACAAACAAACCACACAACCACACATAGAGGCACTGCGCGCTTTATACTAGTTCGGCCCAATCTATGGCCTATGTCTAGTGTTCCGTTGTCACAGCTTCCACTAGATCAGAGATGATAATACAGAGAATACACCGACTACAAATCTCCTCCAAACCAATGTATGTCTTCTCGAACACGATAACTCTAGCACTCCAGCAATTACAATGTCTCATGCACACAACCAATGGAAACATCTTACTAGAAACTCTAGAACAAGAAATATATCATCTCTTAAACCTCGTAGTCACCTCGAAGCTCTTTCATCGCATGTCGCCGCCAAAAGATCCACTTCTCTCTTGAAAACATAATTAAATCTTC
>JAULAV010006212.1:0-53967 GCA_030789695.1 Scilla litardierei
ATATTCTGAAATTGATACCTTTAATGTTCACCATGGCAAACATCAACGTGGCAAATTATGGCACTTTGTCTGTGCTTTTCAACCCCAACCCCCCCCCCCCCCCCCCGCGCCGGGGGGGGTTCTTGATTTCCGCCACCGGGGAACGGGGAACAGGGGTCTGCGCTTTTCACACACCCCCCCCCCCCCCCCCCCCCCGGTTCCGGCCTGTGATTGGGGCTTGTAATTCCGGCCACCCCCGACGGGGGGGCCTGCCTGCGCCACCCCTTTCAGACGGGGGTTTGCCGTCCGCGCACCAAGACAAGGGGGGTTTTCTATGTGCTGACGCATGAGGATGGGAAGAACTAGATCTGTAAATTCTGGGTTTGGGGAACTTTTCACATTCCCTTAAAAATTTGTTTGATGGCTTCTTTTCAAATAAAAAATTTTTTTAACATTACAGCCCATGGGCCTGCAGCCCAAATCTTAATAATAAATTATTTGGGTTGTTTATTGGACCTGAAGCCCAGTTTATAACAATGAAAATAAGTTTTATGGGCCAGCAGCCACATTCAGTTTAATAATTAATTTTGACTTTAAAATTGGGCCAGAAGCCCAGTTAATCCAATTGCAAAATTAATACGTTAATTAAAATTTTTTTGCAAATGGGCCTGCAACCCAAATATTAATCAATTATTAAAATGATTGTTATTTTACTTATGGGCCTGCAGCCCCAATCATAATAATAATTGATTTTAAAATTCTTGTTTGGGCATGTAGCCCAGTTAGTAAATTTTCTAATGTCATGTTAAATATCACTCTTGCATTATTATTTATGGATTAGTAGAATTTTTCAAAATATAATTATCTTAAGGACCTGCGACCGCTCTGTCGTTAGTCATCTAACCTAACTGTGTATGACGTCTCCCTGTGGTCCTAGAGATTATTATATTTTATAGTTTCTTTTTCCATATCGTATATGCCTGAAATATATGTGTGGTTGTTTTCTTTGTGCATGTAGCATATTTAAAACTGCGTGGATGTTTATATAAGTTAAAATGTGTTTTTGGGATCGGCCCGTTTGATACCTGTAAAATTCCTTGCACTTTTTTGAGAGAATTTGTAAGTGAGGATTGAATGTATTAATGCCAAAGACCGGTGTACCAATATATGAAGACGGATGTGAAATTTGCAAAAGATAGGGACCCCTTCTGGGTTTCCAACTTGTAATTTTCTTTTCTTTATGAACTTTAAATCGGACTTTGGACTTTGTACGTTTTTGGGTATTTGGCCAACCCCACATTTTACTTATTTTATTCTTTATGCATGAATTTACATTTTAATTAATTCATGCTTATTTTATTTTAAATTGCATAGATAAATGGCAAAATTGGCAAGCGTCGATTTCGAAGTTCTTGATGCTGCAGGAAAGAATTACCTAACTTGGCGAGTGGACCTAAAGTTCCACTTGTGTTCGATGGCCCTCCTTGGCTCAATTTTGGCTCTTTCATCGGCCCCAGCAAGCGGCCAATGCTTCTGCTAGTAAGGCCCCAAAAGCGGCCCAATCATCTAGCAACACTCCTACCACTGTCTCTGATGTGGATAAGGCGAAAGCCATTATCTATATTAGGAGACATATAGATCGGACCTTAAATGCCGAATACCTAACGGTAGAGGACCCAATTGAGTTGTGGACAGCGCTGGAGGAACGGTATAAACATCAGATTGATGTAATATTACCACGTGCCAGTTATGAGTGAGAAAAACTCAGACTTCAGGACTATAAGTCCGTTGCTGAGTATAACTCTGCACTTCATAATATCACCTCCCGCCTGAAGTTGTGCGGTGAAGAAGTGACTGAGCAACGCATGTTGGAAAAGACATTTACCTCGTTTCACGAGAAAGATGCAATCCTCATGCAGCAGTATCGTGAACGCAACTTCACGAAGTTCTCTAATTTGATCTCCTGTCTCCTTAGGGCAGAGCAGAATAGAGATTTACTGCTTGCCACTCATAATTTGCGTCCTGCTAGTACTACCCCTATCACTGAAGCCCACCATGATTCTCTCTAGAAGTGGAAAAACAAGAAGAAGGCTAGAAAGAACAAAGTGAAGGATGTAATAAAGCCAGCACGAGGAGAAGCACCCCAGACCAACAACAACAACAGAGGAATGAGAAACTTCACATGGAAGCGTAAGAACATTGACCAAGTGTCAATTCCTAAAAAGAACTGTGAGGATAAATGCCATAGATGTGGCATGACTTGACATTGGTCCAGAAACTGCTGCACTCCTCCCACCTCCAGGAACTGTATCAGACGAGCCAGAAGTCTCTACCTGAACAAACTTGGCGGCTGTTAAGCCGCCAACGAATTTCACTGCAAAAGACTTCGAGAATGATGACCTGCTCGCACTATCTTTATGGCTATGCATTTAAAATTACATGTAGCTTCATCTTTAGTTTGCTTTTATATGAACCTTTATTTGAATATCATTTTGCATTTACTTTAATAAAATTTCGTTTTGCTTATAGATGAAGTATGTAATATTATGGACAGTGCCTTGTTGCACTGGTGTAGCATTTATATTGCTCCCACATACAACGAGACTATAAGATGCAAACTTCTCCCCTTAAACATATAGGAATTTTCCAAGTTTCAAGGATATTCCGTTTAAACGAACATAACTTGAAAACTATGGATAATGAATATCTTTATGTAACTCGTCAAAAGGATGGCCAGAAGACCATCTATGCACGACTCGTTGGACCCCCATCGGGTCCATATCATTACAGATATTCATCCTATAGAAAGACAACTTGGCTGATCACCTGAAGTGTCTTTCATTGCCAGAGTTTCTAACTCTGACACAATAGACTTGGTCATCCTGGATCAGCGATGATGGACGCATCATCAAATGAATCTTTTGGAGAACCAGAAGATTCTTCAAAAGGTTGAGTTTCCTTGTCTCCCTTTGTCATAAGGAAAAACTGATAGAGAGACCTTCCCTCCTGAAAGTGGGATTAGAGTCTCCTGGCTTTATTGAGAGAATACATGGTAACTTTAGCAAGCCTATTAACCCCGCAAGTGGCCCATTTTTGGTACTTCATTGTACTGATATATGCATCTACTAGATGGTCTTATGTTTGCTTTTATATTCACTCGCAACCTAGCTTTCTCAAAAGCTTATAATGTGGGTTAATTCACTACACATATCTTTCAAGACTTCTGCCAAGCAAATGGCATTGAAATTGAACATCATGTAGCATGTTCATACTCAGAATGGGTTATCAGAGTCTCTGATAAAGAGACTCCAATGGATTTCACGTCCATTGTTAAATCCTAGTTGCATGTTGATGTTTAAGGATCAACATACTGCATTCCGCATCACTTATCACGATACGGTCCTCTTGTGGCCATATCTTATTGCTGATGCTGCTTGCTTATGGTTTACCAGCAAGTCTTGATAACTGTAAATTTGATGAGCAAAATCTCATTGAAATAGGCACGCAGTCTATAGAAGCCTGAAGCTTCTCAAACCATATTATGGGACACAAAAGTCCTAATCTCGTTATGATCCGCATACTTTTTCTGTGTGAAGATGAGATCCAGAAGATCCTTCACATTCAGAATAAAGTACATCAATTATCGGATAAATTTATGGACAACCAGAAGATTGTTTGTTCACCACGCCCCTGCTGCCAACACGCCAGCTGGGATTGACATGCCCAAAGATGGATGCAATCCACCGGCAGCAGAATTGGCTGTTCCTCAATTGAAAAGAGGACGCCTGCCAGGTTCAAAATATAAAGTTCCTCGAAAGAGGAAGATTACTGGATATATTAAAATGATCCATCCACAGGATGCTGAGCTCAGACCAGCAATCTCTCCCCTCCTAATTTCCCATACAGAGGAAACAACAGGAGAAAAATCATTATATTACGTACGTACTGGAGAGGGACTGGACAGATATAGCACAGTCGTCGTCGACGGTTTTGCTTTTGCTATTGCCGTTCACGTTGCTGAATACGACGATGACGTCAACCCACTTTTCTATAGCATAAACACATAGATTGGCCAAAGTGGGGACGAGGCAATAAGAGTGGAGCTGGACTCACTCTTGAAAAGCAAAGTCTTGGGACCAGTAGTCCATACACCTGAATGTGTAAAACCTGTGGAATATAAGTTGGATTTCATAAGAAATTGAAATGAAGGAAATGTGATCATTATCCTACTAAGCATAAACGTCTCTGAAAAAGCCAATAAATGCAGCTCATGGACGTTGTGACTGCATGTCTATACGGCAATATAGATATATAGATCTGTATAAAACTTCAAGAAGGGTATACTCTAAAGGTATACTCTACCCCCAGAGATGAAAGAGAGACATAGAAACATCTTCTCCATAAAGGCTACAAAGATCATTAAATGATCTTAAGCAATATTCTGCACGTGTATCTTTTTTCGAAAGAAAGTTGACAGGAATTGTGATATTCGCCTATATATGGTCGACTTAAAGCTAATAAGATCTCCTGCGGAGACCATTGAGATATCTGATAGCCTTAAGCATACATTGAAAATGAAATACCTAGGCATGACAAGGTATTGTCTCGGCTTACAGATTAAACACCTTCGTGGTGGAACCCTTTAATCTTCTTCATACACCTGGAGTTTATGAAGAATGATGTCCATTTGCAATCTATTAAAAATGGATGCTTATTTATGACACCTTCCAGTCGCTGGAAGAGGGGGAGGACATCCTAGGTCCCGAAGAGCCTAGCTCTAGTGTACTTGTTACACTTCTTTATCTGGCCAACTGCACGTGTCTTTGATAGAACATCTGCAGTATAGCTGTTAGCCAGATACAGTGCTGCCTGGAGATCACCACTAGACCAATGATAAGCTGCTTCTGCGCAACTTTCAAGGGTCAATGAAAATATATTGCATACGCAGGTATAAATATCATCGCGATGACTAAGACAGAAAAGGCTAGCCAGCTCCTAAAAATCTACACATCATCCTCCAAAGTCTACATCTTCTGAGAAGCTCATCATCCAAGAAGCAAGTCTTGAAAACGCTCAGCCAGGTCCAGCAGTACCTTGCAGACACAGTGAAGACGATTCAAAGAATACTTTAGTGGAGTCATCTACCAACTTCGAAGAGTATTCCACTCCAGAGCGACACTGCTTTCCAATAGCCGCTAGATGAGTAAAACTTGTATAGATGAGTGATGGTTGTATTTGCTTTCAGAACATGATGGATGTATAGACAAATAGGAGATGATTGTATAGATACATAGGAAATCTGTAAGCCTGAAGCATGTACAGATCAGGGGGAGTCCCTCGATAGTTGTACTCTTTTCCCTTAAGCTGCTGGTTTTTCCCACTGGGTTTTCCACAGCTACGGTTTTAACGAGGCAACCACAGTGGCTATGGATCCAGAAGTATCCACCCCTTTAGCATACTGAATCATGAAGTATTCATATGCTTAACCCAAGGTAATGGAGAGATGAGGGGGAGTGTTGTGAGTTGAGAGAGGCCTTTGGCCTCCCTCCCCTCATCATCTCACCATTACTCCCCACTAACTTAGTAGGGAGTCCCTTGGACTCCTAAATCCAATTAAGAGAATGAATATATAGAGGGCCATGGCTTATGCCATGGCTACTCCTTATCTGAGATTGTTTACTATCTCGATATATCATAACAAATGGTTCTATATTGCAAACAACAATATTTGTCTGGCATGGAAACTATAATGCATCTTTACAATGGTGGACCATAGCCTACCCACGCGTAGGACAATCTGGGCCGTCCGATGAACCTTTTTTGTGTGGACCCGACCATGTAGCGAACCGGGAAATGAGAAAAAAAAGGTGGTCGGTGGGACCCACAAAAAACAAAAAAAAGGATTGACCGGACGGCACACGTCGCGTTGCACAATCAGATTGTCCTATGTGCGCAAGAGACAACCCGATCCCCAATAATTTTGGGTAAGCCTTCAATTATGCGTAGAATACTTGGTACCACCCTTGATTGGGCCTTCACCACTCTTTGATCATATTGGGCAAAAAAAAACCTTTACCAAAATCCGGGCCAACCCGATATTTGCCTCCGTATGGGCCCTTTAAACCCACAGTTGTGACTAGCACAATCGTGAGGGTACAGCAGTTGGTGCCAACATCCCTGCATTCAAATGTACTAATTTGGCAGGACTAATCGACTAGAGCTCGTAGAAACAACACGAGATCAACTGCTTTATCGTCAACCTGCTCGTGAATGCCATCGCATATTCTCGGCAGTCGCAAAGCCATCCCCCCATCACCTTAGATCCATGGTAGTATGTTGAGGCCCCGTAATATTTTTTGACGTACTGAAATCCATGGCCCTTTTGCTCCATCTTATGTCAAACTGATAAGTAAACAAAATCTAACAAAATAAAGAATTGCGGGGATAGCTCAGTTGGGAGAGCGTCAGACTGAAGATCTGAAGGTCGCGTGTTCGATCCACGCTCACCGCATTTTTAATTAATTTAACTTTCTAATTTTTCTAATTTTTCACATTGGTCATATGATCCCCGTTATTATCCAAATTTTAATTCATCTTTTTAAAAAATAATGATATGTTAATCCATAACATCTTAATTTAAAAATCAAAGATCCCAAAGTGAATCAGGAAAAATAAATTGGAAGAAAGTTGGCATTATAATAAGAGGCAGATTTTCATTTGGGGAAATGCATGCAGCATGCGTCAGTGGAAAAGTGCAGCTATATGAAAAGAACCTTAAGTAGACTTCTTGATGTAATCAATGAGTTGTATAAGAGGGGCCAGCATGTAAACTCAACGTTGCCAAAAAGATTAGCTTGCGGCTGCTGACGAACAAAACGTTGGATGAACTACTCGTGAACAAGCTCGGTACATGTTCGTTTACGTTCGTTCGGGAAGCTTAATAAACAAGCTTGAACAGATTTTTAGAGCTTGGTTAATAAACGAACAGAGCTTGAACATAATTGTGTTCGTTCATTTTTGTTCATGAACAAGCTCATTAAGTGTTCATGAACCAGCTCGTTAAGTGATGTTTATGAACAAGCTCGTTAAGGGTTCGTGAACGAACATGTACCGAAAATAGTAAATTTAGTCAAATACTATATTTTTTACTATGCTTGGAATGGATGATTGTAATGGGATTTATGGAGCTGTTATGCTGAATTTGTTTATTTTTGTCTCGCATATATTTAATTATTTTATTTAATTGATTTAGTCATTGACAGTTATTATGGTTAAATATTATTATTCCTGATTAAAAAATTGACGTTCATTTGTTTGTTTGAAAATCTGTTCATGAACAAGATTGATTGTGTGTTCACAAACATACCCCTTGACATGTTCACGAACAAGCTCGATAAGTCTTAACGAACATAACGTTCGATGAACTACTCGTAAACAAACTCGGTAAATGTTCGTTTACGTTCGTACACGTTCGTTCGGTAAGCTACTCGTAAACAAGCTTGAACAGGTTTTTAGAGCTCGGTTATTAAACGAACAGAGCTTGAACATGTATTTTGTTCATGAACAAAACCAAGCTCACTGTTCAATCTCGTTCAAGCCCATTCATCAACAGCCCTATGCACACGTCATTTGTTGCTCTTAGCATGCAAACTTATTTGTGTGAAGGTCCAACATTGCTAAATTTCCGATATTAATTACAAAATTAGAAGCTGTCCTATGCAACATGGTATAATTTGTCTCGGCTCTAAGCTTCCTTGCCATCCGCTCGATCTCAGAGTCAAATAATGTGTTTCCTTGAGAAGCCCTTGATCTCGTGTACATGCACAGAAAGAGAGAGTCTAGATAGAATTATTAGCACAATAGAGGAATAAAAAAGTCAAAATAATAAGTAAAAAATAGCTAGGTAAAGAAAATAAAATACCGTCGTCTCCCCGGCAACGGCGCCAAAAACTTGATCGCTCCTGAATATACATCCAGAAAGCAATTGTAGTTTTACCGCAAGCGCACGGTGTAGTGGCGAGCGGGTATCGACACAAGGAGGGACTAATGACGGTACTCTATCTTAATCACTAAGCTATTGGTGGAAGGGTGGTTTTTGGAATGTTGTTGTCACAGACGTTCAATTAACAATTTAAATTCAATATTATAAAAGCGTCTAGGGCTAGTGAATCTCCACTACTGATCGTCATTTATCTCTATGAATCGCGAATCTCAATGTTGCAAGACTTGAATTCGGGTGAACTAGTTGTAACTAAATAGAGAACCAAGCTCACGCTCTCGTGCTACTGCTGGTCTATAGCGACCTAGATTAGGACACACTCTCGTGCAAACCCTAACCTAAGCCACTAGCATTAGGATCGACATCATCGTTCAATCGCTCCTCGAGCCCACTCTCGTGCAAACTCGAGTTACAATCTAGATTGTGATAGCTCGTAATCGTCAAATCTCTTGCAAACGAATATTGGTATAGATTTATAATAAAAATGCTAGCTTTGGTCCAATCTCTTGCAAACCAAGTCTAGTGAATCTCGATTATAAACCTAAATCGAATATCTAGGCCTTCCCATCGATTAGAATCCAATTTCTTGCAAACTCCATATCGATAGAAATTCCTAGCTATCCGTAATAAATTAATCATAACCTAACCTCCTATCAATTCTAGCAACATATAAATTCATTCATCACAAATCTGAAATTGGATCCATATGGTTCATCCTCATGCCCTAGAACTTCGAATCTACTCGTAATTCATCAAAGTAATAACAAAATCAATCATGGAAATCATATTGCAATTCAGATTTAGAAGAGAACAATTCATAAAAATGCAAGAATTCAAAGGAAATAGACAAACCAGCTCTGAGTTCTCCAATCTCCCACTACTACAAAATGGACCTTTAACAGCGCTTAAATAAGGCCTTTAATAGCGCTTTATAAGCGCTGTCTATCTCGCCGCTGCTATAGGGGGGCTTGTTTGTGCAAGCGCTGTTAAAGGGGGGCCTTTAACAGCGCTTGTTTGTGCAAGCGCTGTTAAAGGGGGGCCTTTAACAGCGCTTGTTAGTGCAAGCGCTGTTAAAGGGGGGCCTTTAACAGCGCTTCTTTAGTGCAAGCGCTGTTAAAGGGGGGCCTTTAACAGCGCTTCTTTAGTGCAAGCGCTGTTAAAGGCCCCCCTTTAACAGCGCTTGTTTGTGCAAGCGCTGTTAAAGGCCCCCTTTAACAGCGCTTGTTTGTGCAAGCGCTGTTAAAGGGGGGGCCTTTAACAGCGCTTGTTTGTGCAAGCGCTGTTAAAGGGGGGCCTTTAACAGCGCTTGTTAGTGCAAGCGCTGTTAAAGGGGGGCCTTTAACAGCGCTTCTTTAGTGCAAGCGCTGTTAAAGGCCCCCCTTTAACAGCGCTTGTTTGGGCAAGCGCTGTTAAAGGCCCCCCTTTAACAGCGCTTGTTTGTGCAAGCGCTGTTAAAGGGGGGCCTTTAACAGCGCTTGTTTGTGCAAGCGCTGTTAAAGGCCCCCCCTTTAACAGCGCTTGTTTGTGCAGGTATTTAATGCCTGATGATGAGACTTATGCCTGATGATGAGACCTAACATAACAATCATTGGTGTTTATGTATAGCGGAGACACTTTGAACTGTTAGAAGCTAACTGCAAACCAGATGTAAGTAATCATGTGTATTGATTTCGGAAACTTAATATATTGTATTCATTAATTCAACATATATACATGCATGACCTTCTCACTGTTGGAGCATTCTTGCCTGTAACAAACCACCCATGCTCCCTTGTAATGTTTAGGAACATGATTAGATAAACATCAATGATGCCTTTATCCATGCTACGGAAAAGGGGGCATCTGGAGTCTTGAGTTTACAGAAAAAGGCGAATACATTGCACATAGTGATATATGTTGCACCACATATGGATGAACGTCAACGGCCAGTTGATGTTTCAACTTGAAACACTCGAACCATCCTCAAATCCTACAACAACGGTATCATCCTCGTGCCAGGATGCTTCGGCTGGAACCAGCATCACTACTTATCCTTCCGTGCTTCTGCGATGGAATTATATGTTTTCCTGGAAGCAGCCTGCGGCCAAAATTTAATTTTTCAAGACTCGAATTAGTAGTTGTAATAATAAATATAAGCAAACATCTGGACTTCCCTTTTACCTTGCAAGCGAACAGTATCTCTGCATTAATGGCCCATCCAGATGCTCTGCAATTTGAAGAGCTTCTTCTGCTTTCACGCCCAGAAATGAGAAACTCTCAGGAAAACAAAGTAATCTCACTCCTTCAGCTGCTGCCTCCTGCAAGACAAAATCAAAAATTTTAAATATCGTCAATAGAAGCAGCTGCTGTTCATACAGATAATGCAACAAGTCAGTAATCTCATATAAAAATCTTCTAACTTCAGTTCTCACATCTTAATGACAACATCAGTTGAATCTGCTGTTATGCAAATGTTTCATTATTACAATGAAGATGCCAGTGATTCCCACTAACGGTACACACAGATTTCTCCCTTTGAAGATGTTGATTCCCACTAACAGTACTCACAGATTTCTTCTTTTCACGATGTTTTGTTTGTGTGTGCGTGTGTATGTGTGGGTGGGTTGTGTTTTTTTTTTTGGGGGGGGATGCAAATTTAAAACCAGTAAGCACGCTTTTCTTATTGATATCGACTCCTCCATGAGCTCAAGTCGGTTTGGATCTTATTATCTTCGAATGCTCTTTATCCAGAAAATAAGGCCTTTCTTCTTCAGATTCTTGGAGATTGAGCTGATTAGTTCTCAACAAGATGGGGAAAGAGGAGGCTAGGATGTTTCTGGATCTACCGTTTAATAGTGAGATATTCTCTCTTCCAACGATAAATCAGCGTTGATGGTAAATCATTGGATGAGAAGGTTTGAATGAATATTTCAAAAACTCTGGAGGGTGTATGTCGCAGCATAGGCATCCAATATCCCTTTTCATCTAGCTGCAAAAGTACAGTACACAGCATCTATCACCTCTCACAGATTTATATGCAACAACTAGCTGAATATCTGTATAGGGGCACAACGGTTCCAAGAGAATTTCTTCCATCCCACAGCAAATCTAGAATTTCAATACCTGGCAAGGAATCTCAGAACCTCAATATATATGCTGAGTCGGCAAATAACTGTCAAATGTTTAGACTTCGGGAAGTCAGGAACATTGCACGAACCTATAAGACTATACAGTACAACTTTGAAAAAAACCATAAGTATAAGTAGAATATGCATTAGTCAACTAATTGATCCCTAGTATAAAGTCGTTCAAATTTTTACTCAGGCCTGAGAAGTTTTATAACGATGCACCTTGTGATGTGAACTGACTTCGTGTGATTTGATGATTTGATAGGCTACAAAGGTTTGAAAGCTCAGTATTGGTCTTAGTATCAATCAGTGGTTTACATTGTCGGTATCAACTGTATCAAAAGTATCAAGCAATGTGCGTTATAAGTGATGGTTGCCTTATCTTTAACCTAATAGTTGGTTGTACGTAAAGCTTCATTTTTAGCCGGCGGTTTACCTCTACATGAATTATTCTTATCCTCCAATACACTGTCCTTTTTTCCTTTAACCAACTCCATCAAATTGTTACCTTAATGAAAGAAATTATGTAAATCAACTAGCGTAGAGTCAATTTGCATTTGTTTTGTATTTTGGTGTTTTAGTTGATTACTATAACTAAAATGGCTTAACAGTATACATATCACAGTGAAAATGGTACCAAAAGGGAAGGGTTTCTTTTATATTAGATACAAATTTGATCCAAAAGAATCCAATATCAATGAATTAGCCAATTTTTAAGCTTCCATTTCGGTTGTTAAATGAGTTTCTTTCTACCATTATAATATAAAATGGGTAATAATTTTTGCTTTCATACTTCAACCCACATTTCTCCTCTTGCATTAGTCATCACATCATATCCAATTATCTGCCAATTTTTCAAACTTTGATGGATATCAAAATTTCAAGTGTTAGACCAATAAAATGATAACAACAATATAAAACTAAGAATCAAAATGACCAAGGAATATTCTCAAAATAGAGTCTACATTCCATCAGTAACCGAACATGCAATAGGTTACATATATGTGCTGCTCATAAAATCCAGAAACAGTATCTATGAAGAAAACAGGTATCCCTTCTAAAAAAATAAAATAAAATGAAATGAGCAATTATCCACATATCTTGTTTTGTGGGTGAGCAATCATAACAGCAGAAGCATATTTATAGTAAGAATGGGGTGTTGCAATTTTCAAATAAAGACCAAGAGAATAGGTACATTACCTCTGAAAAAATCGAAAAAAGCAAATTGTGCACGGACTCATCTTAGGGTATAAATCTTCTTTTTTTCTGTTTTCCCCCAATGTCTTTGACCCTCCCAACAAATTGGAATGTTCATCTAAATCAGACTATATATACAGCTTGAAAGGTGGAATATAAATATGGATCAGAGAATAAAGAAGCATACAATCATGAATTAAGTAAGAATTTACTGAAGAGCACTCCGGAAATGAATAGAATAGGTGGGTCCAACTTAATGTTATTCATGACAATTGGGCATGGACTGGTACATGTCAGTTTATCAGATAACTCAAATTTTGGTATTTATGAATTGTACATATTATCTTGGGAATGGTCTTATCTGTTTATAAGCCCACGTATAGGGTTCATGCTGAAAGAGGAACCCTCCTCGGACATTGTGGGAGCCTACAGGCAATTCCACCATACATGTTCATCTTCTTGATAACAAGGAACCAAATTAAAAGCTTTGGCATGAGATTGAATATATACACAAACAATATTGCATTGGGTGGTATGCTGATAAAATATGTCACAAACAATATAACACCTTTTGATGTTAAAAAGTAATGTTACATAAAAGCTATATAAACCAATGAGGTGTACATTATTCACACCATTTGTGGATGTCATGCGCTAACCCAAAAATCAATCATCATTTTCTGTCGGGATGACCAGAAGACTCCCAAAATGAGATATAGCAAAAATCAGCAATGCAAATTACTGGAGATAACTTACATCGGAACATGGGTGTGATATGACATCACTATAGGGACACACAGCAATTTAGCGATTGCAAGAGCACCAAACACCTGAAACATTGTACATGAACTTGTAGTCAATCATAGGGGGTAAAGCTGTAATGAAGGAGTGCACCTGATGGACTACAAATACCATGATTCCAGGTGATGAAGCATGGATTATGTCTGGTTTAAATCTGGCCACCTCTCCAATTATTCTAGGACTAAGAGCAAGAGAAAGTGGCACGTTATGATACCAAGGGCAGGGAAAGCTGAAAAAGGAAGTTAAAAGAATTGTCATTAATATGTTTGTTTACTGCCTATGTACCACTGTCAATATAGGTACAAGTGTTTAAAGCATGCGCTGAGTATCCAAATAATACCAACATGCATCAAGTAAATCAAAATTTTTTTTGGTAACTGGACAATAATTTTAGCTACTTCTAAGTAGTCAGCCATCAAACAATCAGTTGACAGTGAACAGCAATATCAACATTCTGCAGCACATGACATAAGAATTGCAATGAAAAAGTAAAAAGTTCAAACCATAAAGACTATTTACCTCCATGAACCAATTATTTTAGCACCATGGAACTCCTGAGGCACTCCTTCATGGTTCGTCACAACCATGACCTGTGCAACAACAATAAAGGAACGATCAGTTGAACCATGTTGTCAAAGGTATGAAAACCTAAAATTTTCATTTCTCTTTGATCTTCTAATCATGGATCCAAACTAATTGCTAAGCAAGATTCTGCATGTCAATTAAAGTTTGGAGAAAAATAAGTTCCAAATAATGGCATCATATCCAAGTCCATTTAGCAACTAATTTCTTCCTTCAAAAGTTGATATAATTCTCTACATCCAAAAAAAGAAAAATCAGAATGTTATATAATATGCCCAAACCAACATAATGGGTCTTACCACAATTGATCCTGTTATGATATTACTTATAATATGGTGCAATATATGAGATTGTGAGGAACTTTAATGTTAAAAAATTGCAATCACAACTTTATAATGCTACAAAAAGCAAGCATTATTAATGCAAATTGACCAAATATCACAACTTTATCAAAGGTTTAAAAAACAAAGTTTCACTGAATACCGACCTTTAGGGTGCACATCTATACTAAAGTGACATATTTCTGGACCACATAACGACACCAATCTTCCTTGACTTCAGCTAGTTGATCAGGAGAGTAAGTAGCACATTGGTAGTCAGGGAAGTACTACAAAATAGAATATCATATCAAATAGCAAATATATGTTATAATCAAATATTAGAAAATATAACTAAAAATGCGAAAAATATAAATTAAAACTAAAACTACATACCGTATCTGGGATGATGTTTTCATTTTGTGAAAGGATTTCTTTCATGAATCACATAACATAATAACCACAATCAATTGTATTGGTCTGAAGGGGGCACTATACAATTCAAAAAATGAAAAATTATATGAATGGTGAGTTATCCTTGGTTGATCTAGATTTGAGCAACATATGAAATTAGAAGAGACCGTTGTACATACATTTATACGGATCCACGTGGGTTTGTTTGATCTAGATTTCGGGCCCCTGGTTCCCTTAGAGCACGATAAATGCACAAAGCTCTAACAAAATAAAATAAATTTAGTCAACTCGTTATATTCAACATATATCATATTTACATATTGACATAAAACACAATTAACTTACTTGTCGAATGTATCCTTCATGGTTCGATTATATTTTGGATCATGATGCAAGGAATCCAAATAATATATTGTCTCTGATGTGGCATTGATGACTAACAACACCCAATGACCCCTACAAAAGTAGTTAGCAAATTCTAAGTGACTACATTCTTAGGAATTCATTAAATTAAATAAAATATATTAAAAAGTTATTTACCCTGTATTATATGGTGCCAAGAATAACTTCCCTGTCTCGTTATATTCAATAAGTGCATCGGCTATATACTTCGTTGGCTCATCAACAAAAGAAGATGTGTTATGTGGGCATAAGAATGAGAATCTCCTTGTGTTTTGTCTGTTGACAACCAACTCATAGTACAAGTACCTTGAATGAAGATTAAAAATAAGTTATCAATAATATCAACGTTTAATTGAAATGAAATTCTAAAAATTGTTTACTTAAAGTACCTGATATATACACAGATTACCGGACAATCCAACCACTCGTGTTGAAGAAGTTCATTGACAATTTGATGACTAATTAACTCCATATATGATATACCAAAAATGTCTCTCTCCATGTCTATTTGTAACAGCGCACCACCTTGAAGCTTTTGTGTAGCATATATCTGAATAAAATTGCAATACATGGAGAGATTATTTGCAGCAACTGCAGGAGAGGACTCCTGATGTTTTGACTCTACTTTTTCGTGTTTCTTTTTACTAGTTGCACGACCAGCATGGGAGGGCTCCTGATGTTTTGCCTTTACTTTTTCTTGTTTCTTTTTAGGAGTACCTGACTCCTTTGTTTTAACCGACTCTTTGACGTTAGATTTTGCGGGCATCTGTATGTGAAATCATTTAAGTGAATCATTTGGTTAGAAAATAATGAAACAACAATATAAGAATCTAATGTATACTATAAGAAGTCTTACCGTAGAGACCAAATCAATAAGGTTGGTTGGCCATGCAACAAAAGTACCAATCGCATCACCTACTACCATGACTCCTGCATCCTCTATAGGTATTGGTAGTGGTGCATCTGACTCTATCACATGTTCAACCATAACTTTCATATGAGTCATGGGTAATGATATATTGTGTAGTTTTCTATCATCAGGACGATTGAAGACCTTTCCCTTCCCAACTATGCGATGTGTTGGGGATGATAAATAGAAATTGCATGATGAGATGTCCTAAAACAAAAATTTCATAAAGAAAACATCAATTAATGTTGTTAATCATACAGGAATGTATTTTGCTAATAATATCTTGAATTAATTATTTGTAAATGCAATAATTTAATAGAAAAACACTTACTTCATGAATATTACAGGAAAGAAGCGTGCAACTACCACTTTTGCTGATTGTAGCTAATTCTTTGGTGTGACCCATACTCTCAAATACTTTCATCTTCTCTAAGAGCAATGCCACTGTTTCTCTCAAGTCCGCGTTATCATTATTTCTTCTGCGCTTTTCACTTGGGAAACGATCTTTTACTGACGGCCCGAATCCATAACCTCTAACCCGTCCAGGATACTCTGGGACATTTAAGACTCGAGAAAGTATATCCTGCGAGTCCTGTAACTGATCCTGTGATGTAGTTTGTGAAATGGTCTCCTGTCACATAAATTTGAAAGGTAACATGGACATCATTAGTGATAAAATAAGAAAATAATAAAAGAACTAGAGTAAAATGATATCATACTTACAATTTTCTCACACACTTGCTGAACATTTTCATTATCAACCACTCCTAACTTATTTACACGAGCACCCTTCCATAAATCATGACGGGCTATGAATGTGTCATTTGATTCTGACTCCTTTAACTGTACATTCAGACAATTAAGATAATTAATAAATTGATTGAAAATCATTTTTAACATCTTGTACGTTATATCTTTTGCATACTTACCATCTTTTGGTCAAGGCGTGCGTAACCCATACGGCCCTTTCTATATGGGTACATATGATTTAATGCTCTTTTTCGATTTTGAGTGCTTCGCATCTATTTAGGCACAAAGCAACTATATTAATACAAAGTAATATGTTTAGTCAGATTCCTCAAAATGAGTAACATTACCTTAAATTCATCGCACTGACGTTTAGCAACAAACGCTCTCCATTGATCTTCAGATATGAAAGGATACTCATGTGGAGGATGCTCAATAACACTACCACTTTCATCATAAACATAATTCTTTGTTAAGTAGGTTCTGAAATTTCTACAAAGTTTGCCTGCTTCTTTAAGAATATATCTCCGATGACTATCATCAACAATGAAAGATGTCTACAACAGTGTGCTCAATTGTGTTAGTATGTTTGTATAAGAATAAAAACATATGAGAGTATGTATATTACCTGTATAAAAACATACGATTTCCAGTTATCACATGTTATTGGCACCATCTGTCGGGTAATTGCCCCAATATAACTCACAAATATAGCACTGTTAGGATCAATTGGTTAACCCCTATCATTCCATCCAACCTAATAACAATGATAGAATAAGAAAATGAATATATGTTGATGAAAATTAATATGATTAAATAATAAAAACTTGTAAGTAGAATACCTTAAATGATATCCCTTTGCTGCGTGCACGAATAACTCCCTCCATAGCGGTCACTCCACGTTTAATAACATTTTCCTCAATATTAGGAGCATCACCATCAAGGGGAACACAGTTGTCATCACTAGAAGACATTTATCTACAACAAAGTAAAACAACATTAAATTGTTAGTTCACAAGAAAAGATGCAAGAAAAATGAATTAAGATCAATATACATCACTCACCAGAAAAAGTTGTATGAACTTAATTAGGTTAATCTTTTCCTTTTCCTTGTTGGATTAATACTTGTTTGTCCCTTCATGACATGAAATGACGGATTGACCCAAATCCCCTCATCATGATCATCTCTCATATAGAAACCATCATCTACAGTAGGATCAATATCAAGTGATTGTGATGTCCCTAAGAAAGGATCATCCTCAGTATTGATATCTTCATGTGCTTGGCTACGACAGTCATTTAATTTGTTATTCAACAACACAATGGACCACTTCACATCAGTGGGATCTGTGACATAGAATACTTGTTGAGCTTGCGAAGCTAAAATAAAAGGCTCGTCCTTATACCCCTCCCTATTGAGATCCACCCGCATGAACCCTAACTCATCAATTTGAACCCCATTATTGTTGTCTGCCCACTTACAACCAAACACAGCCAATCGAAACATACTATAATCCAACTCCCATATGCGTTCAATAACACCAAAGTATGACATATTTGCATATATGGGATTTCTGTCTTTTGCACTAGAGATGTGCATAGATTCAGCTACAAGAGTCACTCCACTGTTTTACATTGTACTCTGATCATCATGATCTTTAGTGTAGAATGTGTACCCGTTAATAAGGTAACCATTGTGAGAAAAAACGTGTACACTTGGACCATTTGCTAACCATCTCAATCTATCTGAAACTGAAGCTCTATTTATAGCCAACTCTCCAAAGACTTGTTCTTTCAGCCATGTTATAAAAGACCGATTGTGTTCTCTTGTTACCCAATTCTCATTCCTATTTGGGTTTGAATTTCGAAGTAGTTCCTTGTATCTTTCAGCATACGGCTCAACTTCAACATCATTGTGCAGAACATATAAATGTACTTGCTCCCACTCTGTCCTTGATATGAGCACTACATCACCTCCCTTAATCCCTTCCCCTGATATTCTTCCTGTGTGACGAGACCTTGGAAGCCCTATGGAATCAACATTGCTTATGTACTCTGTACAAAATTCAACAGCTTCTTCAACTATGTAACGCTCAACCATACAACCTTCTGGTCGACTACGGTTTTTCACATACCCTTTTAATATCTTCATATAGCGCTCGATCGGGTACATCCATCTCATATAGGCTGGTCCACACAATTGTGTCTCTCTAACCAGGTGAACAGTCAGATGAACCATTATATCAAAGAAGGATGGTGGTAAATACATCTCAAGCTCACACAATGTGACAACAATTTCTTTTTGCAATGCCGGTAACTTTCCAGGATCAATAACTTTACTGCAAATTGCCCTGAAGAAGAAACATAGTTTTGTGATGGTCACCCTCACCTTTTTTGGCAAAATGGAACGTATACCCACTGGTAGTAAATGCTCCATCAAAACATGACAATCATAAGATTTTAGACCTTTTAACTTGAGATCTTTCATAGATACGAGGCTTCTAATGTTTGACGAGTATCCCTCTGGAACTTTAACTCCATCGAGAAACTTACAAAAAACTTTTTTTTCTTTCCTAGATAGAGTATGAGCTGCATGAGGTAGATATGTACGCTTTCCCTTCTTTACCGGTCCCAATTCCATCCTCATTCCCATACTTACCATGTCCAACCTCGCATTTATCCCATCTTTACTCTTTCCTGGAACATTAAGAACGTCCCGATAACACTTTCAAAAACATTCTTTTCAATATGCATCACATCAAGGAAATGTCTTACATACAATGACTTCCAATATGGTAATTCAAAGAAAATAGAGTTTTTCTTCCACCCGCTGGTGACAAGTTCTCCTGCAAATGGCTTACCAAAATTACTACTTAAATTCTTTACCTTTTCAAACAGCTTATCACCGGTCAATGGCACAGGAGCTCTACATTCCTCTGTATTCCCATTGAATGCTTTCCTCAACCACCGGTAACGATGCCTCACGGGTAAAAATCTACGATGTCCGAGGAAGTCATTCTTCTTACAATGTTCCAACCGCATCCAATACGTACTCTCTTCACATAAAGGGCATGCACACTTTCCTTTGATACTATATCCTGACAGATTACCATATGCTGGAAAATCATTAATTGTGCCAAATAACATAGCCCTTAAGTTGAAATTCTCTTTCTTGTACCCATCGTACACCTCTACACCTGTGTCCCACATTTGTTTCAAATCTTCAATTAACGGAGACAAGTATATGTCTATATCATTTCCTGGTTGTTTAGGCCCAGAAATTAACATAGACAACATCATGTACTTGCGCTTCATGCATAACCATGGAGGTAGATTATAAATCATCAAAATCACTGGCCATGTGCTGTGGGAACTACTTTGAATACCATGTGGGTTCATTCCGTCGGTAGACAATGCAATTCGTAGGTTTCTTGCTTCTTCCCCAAATTCAGGATAATCGTGATCAAATTTTGTCCATTGAGGAGAATCTGCCGGGTGACGGAACATGCCATCTTTAATCCGTTCATTTGAATGCCACGTCAAGTGTTTTGCATCTTCTGGACTGCGATACATGCGCCTAAATCTCGGTATTATGGGGAAATACCATGCCACCTTCACTGGAGTTGATTCTTTTCTTTTATATCGTGAGGCATTACATTTAGGACACATGTTTAACGATGCATATTCATTACGAAATAAGATGCAATCGTTAGGACAAGCATGAATCCTCTCATAGCTCATGCCTATAGAGCATAACATTCGCTTAGCCTCATATGTTCGACTAGGAAGCACATTATCTTCTGGCAACATATCCTTTAGAATTATGAGTAATTCTGTGAAGCTCTTATCAGACCATCCATTGCTCGCTTTCAAGTTATACAATTTTAATACCGCCGACAATCGGTTGAACTTAGTACAACCACTGTACAATGGCTTCTCCGCATCACTGACCAACCTCGTAAACATTTCAGGACAATCCCGGAGATCCTCTTCAACCATATTTGCCATCTCTTCAAGGCGATCGTCATCATATATATTTGTATTGGTATCACTTGTAG
The DNA here is from genome assembly GCA_030789695.1 of Scilla litardierei. Classification (NCBI taxonomy): domain Eukaryota; kingdom Viridiplantae; phylum Streptophyta; class Magnoliopsida; order Asparagales; family Asparagaceae; genus Scilla; species Scilla litardierei. The sequence goes on from JAULAV010006212.1 coordinate 20,514, forward strand.
CATACCTCTCTGTACTCCCAAATTCACTGCACTCTTCTCTTGTCTCACCGTGCCTGGTCCAACATGTATAACTTTGATCGATTCCATTGAACACTAAATGATCTTTCAACTCATCCTTGTTAACTCCCCTTGCATAGCAACAATTTAAACAGGGGCATATGATTTTCCTTGGATTTTTAGCATGATCAACTGCAAATCTAATGAACTCTTTCACTCCATCCTCGTATTCTTTCGATAAACAATTTACAGACATCCATTTTCGATCCATATTTATCAATCTAACAAAAAAATTATTAACATTAGTTATTTTGTTATTTGAGATGTTAAAGTCTGAATACAAGAAGGCAAACCTGGAGATAAAACAAGCAGAGGGCAATGGCACCGTTATAGCAAAGTAGGCCTTAGAGAAGCCCAATCACAAAAGTATTTACTCCTGCAAGTAACACGAAGTTGTTTTTAGTTATATATAAAAGCGCCTAATAGTCTGTATTTCCAACAAGAAGCCCTGCCTGAATACAACTTCGATCTTGCAAATGAAACACTGGAATTCAAGGCAAGTGTTCTTTCCCTCGTCAAGAATACCAATCAAGCTTGCTTGATCAAATGTGCAATAGTGGCTGTCACCAACCCAAGAATCGCACCAGCTGTAACCTGAAATAAAATGAAATTAAGTTGTATTCGCGTGTTAGACAAATATTACAGGTCTGAGTCTTCAAATGCTGGCAAAAAGCACAAGTGAGCAAATAAATTGCACACTTATTGCTCCATGTCCATGGTTCATGCAATCTAACATCCAACTGTATAATCCTACCAAGGGAATTACCCATCTTCCACGAGTACATGCAAAATTAGAGTTCATGTGCTTTTAAAAACTGGAATTAAGTGGTTTCGTAAGTTCAAAGATTGATCTAAAGAATTGGTTATTTTAGCAAAATAGATATCTAACCAAGTAATGCAGTAAATATGTTCTGTATCCACTCTATTAGACTTGATGCAAAGTGCACTAATATATATATAAGTTCCAATAGAAGCCCCCATAATATGACAAAAAATTTACAGGGTAATTGATACTGATGATGCACAAAGCAATTCTATACCGAAGAGGCAATTATGGCATAACCATCAACATGCCATTTAGTGGGTGTATGTGTTCACGCCATGGAGCAAGGAAACAATACAACAACTCCGTGAGGCTCAAAAAGGACAGACCGCAGGTGTAGCCTAAACTTTCATTTAGGCACGCTAAAAAATCAAGTAAAATGTGTAGCCAACAAAATCACTTAGACAACATAATGCCAACATACTGGAATATCAAATCAAAACTCACCCTACTTCTAAATGAAGAAATAGCCTGGTACTTAAACCATGTACTTTTTCTACATTAAAATATCCAAGGCAAAACATTGGATTGGGGGGAGATGTATATAAAATACCAAGCATCAAGTAACAAGGTGCTAAGAATATGCTGGTCCATTTGTTATTGCCAAGTGAATCAATCCAATCACACAAAAATTCATATTGATAACTCCGTTTGAACTCGGAAGAACAATAACTAAGCAACAGCCATCCAATGCCAATAGAGTTAAGACTACAGCGACATACATATATCATGATAAATACCAAACTAATGGTTGGCAGAATAATCAGTAAAAGGATAGTGGCCAAACGCACAAACTCGAACAAGCACTTAAGCAAATCCACATGTACACGTCTTTTTCCCAGGCATAACAAAACGAAGAGAGAAAATATACCAGGCATTAAGAATCAAGGTGCTGGTCCATTTCAATATTGGCCAAGTGAACCAATTCAATACGAGATTAGTTCAAAATAAATATGATATGATGCGATATAAATCAATTGCCCCATGCAAAAGAAAGCTGTTGCATCCTTCCAGTTTTCCAGTTTGGATACCATTCACAACAGTTAAAACACATATTTTAATTATTCATCTGCAAATATGCTAGTTGAACGTACCGTAAAATTTATATCATGTCGATACAAAAATTCAAAGCACTCAGACTAATCTGTATATGATTTTGAAAATTCTCTGAGTATATTGCAGCAAAGAAAGATGTGAATTAAATTCATAAATATACAGCATTGAATAACTCTCACATCTTGCAGCCTCCACCAACATGAAAATCACACATATTCGCAGCATGCAGTATGTTTTTTGCTGCTAGAATATCATCGTTCATCTATAAATTAAAGCTAGAAATCGGATATAGAAAGCACAAAGAAAACTTCCTTCTCCCATGCTTAAGCTGTACTGATATACACAGAAGCAAAAAAAACAGAAATATGACATATAGTTCTCAAATTCACAAGCATTCATTACAGGACACATTACCAAAACATGAAGATAAAAATTGTTCATTTCTTCTTCCTCCTTCAATATAAAATTGAAAAACTACCAATTCATCCAATGGAGATTAGTTTCTAAATAAATTTCTTTTCCCTCTTTCTATCTTGATGCATTCATGTCTGATTTTGCAAATTCTCAGCCCTCAATTTTCTTTTCCTTATCAAATCTCTAGATTCTCACTAAAATGATTGGTATAGTTGCATCCATTGCAAACTTGAATTAGGTCAATTCCCAACATGTTTTGATGACACACAACAGAAGACGGTTGCCCTGATAATAGTAGCAGAGTTTCATATTCCCCACCATCGAAACCCAGTAATTTTTTTGAACATAGCTTTCGAAATAGATTTTAATGAAACTATCTGAAAATGAAGAAGTGAGTACAAGGGTTTGCCGCTCTGGCTACTCATGATATTAATAGCGATACATTAATATAAGATTTAACTATCACATATTCTTCTGTATAGATCTTCTACGATGCAACACACATATAAGAAGAAAAACAATTCTAGGCCCCATAATGGATTACCAATGTCACTAGTTCTGTTATATGTGTGTCCTCCTATTGGCAATAAGTTTTTATAGCAATTATGATTATAGAAGCTGAGTTCAATTTTAGCGCAAGTTTAAGACATGGCCTACGTCACAGTGAGAATAAGTTATGTATGCTCTATTTATTGAATCAAAAGTGATTTATCCTGTGATTTAGTTTGCTTAGTAGGCATTTAACTCACCCAGCAATTGCTATGAGCAAGGCTAGTCATACCTGCAAATTATGTATGAATCAGTATCAGTAACTCCAATGAGTCAATTTCCTGGGCTTCAACTCTTTGATATTCAACCTTTTTTAACTGAAGAAGGAGAAAGCCCCTGCCCAAAAGAATAAAGACAAGGGCACATGTTAAAAGCACCATTCATCTAAAAGAAAAAGAAAAAGAAAGAAAAGAAAGAAAAAAGGTGATCCAAGACAATTGCAGTGTCATATATGATAGCAAGTTTATTGGAATGCATGTAGCAGCAAAATGATAAAACTTGTGAATATACCATCAATAATTTACGATACTTCAAGGTTGTTACAATCTATCAGTCATAGAAAGATTATTTGAAGTTTATATGTATTGGATTTTGATACTTCCATGGTCAAAATTGAAAACTTTTTATTACGGTACCTTTTTCCCACAGGACATGTGGTGTTCTCTGGTAATGCTCCGAGAGTTGCAGGTAAATATCTTTCTTCACATACCTAGACATTAGATAATATCTTTGTAAATAGACTCTAATCAAATCCTTTTGCCATGTAGCAGATGATGCTCATCCCGCATACTCTGAAATTTCAGAAAGCGTAGATGAAAATCTACTATGTCCTTCTGACATGGTAATTTTTTTCCTCTTATTATCTAAGTAATACATTATTCACAAGCAATAGAATATGCTACTGGAATTACGATATATTGGGCCCAAGGAAATGATGCATTGTAATTTATAATTTTATTATGTCTTTCCAATTAACCATTTTTAGTTTAGATACATTGCATAATTGCCAAATTGTTCTTGCTGACACTTATCTTTTTGGTAAAACTATTTAACTGTTGTTGACATCGTTGAAGTTAAATATCAGTGGTCATATTTCTATATGAGACATTGGGCATTTTGTTAAATATATCTCATGTATTCAAGGCATCAATTCACTATATTATCGTTGGCATAAAGTTTAATAAAACAATTATGTACCATTATGCAGTCTTCAAGTAGAGGAGATGTTGTCAACAAGATTGTGTTTGATCTTCTTCAACATGGTGATAAGGGGCATAAGTATACAAAGGGCAGTATAACATCAATTATTGGTTATGGGCACAATGAAGGACATAATACCAAAGCCAATTGAAATCCTAACATCTGATTTCCCAAATTCAATAAAAAACACCATTATTAAACTTACTAAGCAGAGAATTGAAAGAAGAAGATGAAGAAGTTAATAATAGAGGAACTTACCGGTGCCGCTCGTCGTCGGAGAAGCTCAGCCCTAATCCAGGCCGGTCCGGTGCGTCTACGCCGAGTTGGAGGTCGACCCCCGGTGGAATAGGGCTTCTTGAGCGCACGAAGCAACGGCGGGAATTTTCGACGAGGGAATAGGGCTTCTCGAGCGCACGAAGCAGCGGCGGCGGCACACGAAGTTTCTCGCTCGATCAACGAGCAGCGGCGGGGTTAGGGCTTCTCAGGATTCTAACTTCTTCTAAAAAGCAAACCGCATACGAATTAAGTTTGATACACAGTAAAAAAGCAAAGCAACGAACCGCTGGGCGCGTGATTTTTCTCGTAGAAAACATACTGCGCGTGAATACCTTTAACAGCGCTTGTTTGTACAAGCGCTGTTAAAGGCCACCCTTTAACATCGCTTGCACAAACAAGCGCTGTTAAAGGGTGGCCTTTAACAGCGCTTCTTTTTACAAGCGCTTGTACAAACAAGCGCTGTTAAAGGTCCCCCTTTAACAGCGCTTGCTTGTGCAAGCGCTGTTAAAGGGTGGCCTTTAACAGCGCTTGTATTAAACAAGCGATGTCTATGATGAACCTTTAACAGCACTTGTTCTAAAGAAGCGTTGTCTATTTGTACCTTTAACAGCGCTTATAGAAAGAAGCGCTGTCTATTATCTGTGTCTCTAATACACAGCGCTTGCAGAAAGAAGCGCTGTCTATTCTCCGACCTTTAACAGCGCTTGCAGAAAGAAGCGCTGTCTATTCTCCGACCTTTAACAGCGCTTGCAAAAAGAAGCGCTGTCTATTATATGTGCCTCTAATTAACATCGCTTATAATTGGCAAGCGCTATTAAAGGTGTGCTATTAAAGGTACTTTTTGTAGTAGTGTCCAAAGGGGAATTACAATTAAATTTAAGCTAAAATCTATTTTCTGGTCTCTCCCTAAGCTGGGATGAAAACTGGGCTTAAATACATGCCCAAAACGGCCAAAACGTCCTGACAGAATTGCCCCTGGCCAGCCCAGAACCCTAGTTTTCGACACAGGCGGGCGACGCTACTCGGCCGAGTGGAAATCTCACTCGGCCGAGTGACAGGTCCAAATAAAAACAGAGAAGTTGGGGGTTTGGGTGCTCTGGCACTCTGCATCACTCGATCGAGTGTGATTTATCACTCGGTCGAGTGGACTTCCTACTCGACCGAGTGGGTCTTCTGTTGTGCTCCGCAAAATTCCAGAGAGTTGGCTTCGATTCCTTTCAGAAATTCTGACTCACTCGGGCGAGTGGAGTTCTCTACTCGGCTGAGTGGGTTGACCACTCGACCGAGTGCATTGCGGCACAATGCGTCTTCGTATCAGTTGTAGTACGCTCCTTCACTCGGCCGAGTGGGTTGTGTTACTCGGCCGAGTGGGCTGTATTTGGAAGCCACTTTTCTATTCCTCGTCTCCTCTTCACTTCTATCGATCTTCTTCTTCTCCCGCTTATCGTCCAGCGTCGTTAGCTCCTTAATATGGCCATGAGCGATGTTTCGGCAAGCGTGCAAATCTCTTAAGCTCATTTTTTGCTCCCGATCGCTCCATATTTTCTGAAATCCGACAAAAACAAGAAATATTGAAAAGCAACGCAATATCGTCGAATAATGGTGAAAAACGCGATATGGGCGATCAAAATGATATGCAAACATGCAAAAAAAGTGTAAAATATGGACCGATCAGGAGGCGCAAGGAGAAACCCCCCCTAGTCGGGGGGGGGGGGGGGGGGGGGGGGGGAGGGAGGGAGGCGTCGCCGGAGAAGAGCCCCCCGACGGGGGTGGATCAAGCCCCCCTTTGGGGGGGAATCGGGGGAAAATGGGGTTTTTCTTGTTGTTGAATAAATATGTTATAAACCCCAAATTTGGGGAATTTAGGGAAAATAGTATTGATTTTTTATTCTATTTTTGTTGATATTGTTGATTTGAGTAAAACAATCAACATACACATGTACTAAAATAGAATATGGTCCATAATATATATCTACAGGATTAGAATTTTACCTCTAGATCAATGATCTAGGGAAGAATAAATAAAATCCGTCGATAGGAAAATATAATCACTGCTCCCGCTATTCTGCGAAGTTAATCAATCGATCGTCGTCGCAAGAGCTTTGCCGCAACTACAAGATTCTTTCGCAAGAGGGAAAAAATTTGTGGGGAAGAAATTTGCGGTAAAAAATTTTTTTCTAGAGCTTGATCGTGCTGATAACGTGTTGGAGATGAACCACCATGGTCAAAGCCCATGGTCCTATTTTATTCATTTATCATGATAAAGGGGAAGACCAACGGTCTCAAGTATATAAAAGGTCCACCCCACTACTATGTAGTGGGGTGTAATGGTGGATAATGGATGGGGGAGACCATAAGTCTCTCACTCATAAAAAAAGATTTCTTGTTATCTGATCGTTATTATTCTCCCCCTTTTAAATATTCATCCAAATCCAGAAATTTATCCCAACAACTTTTTCATCGTCACCATTATCTGAATCTCTCTAGAAATTTATCCTGGAACTTTTTTCTGGAAAACACGTGAAATTATTATGTATTGAACTAAAAGATTTCTTTTAAAGGGGTATGTAGAAAAGATCCCTATTTACATAATTAAATAATATCTAACACTGCTACAAGCATTTTCTGACAAAAAAGATTCGAAATCGTTTTTTATAAAAGCTGACATGTTTCCTAAAAACCACTCTTTTCTAAAATAAAAAAATTATATTCCTTTAAATTTCTTCCTATTTATCTACTGCTTCTAAGCGAGCCACGTAATCTTAAATCTGTCCATCATAGTTTGAGTATTGCTACTCAAAAATCTGAACAAATCTATTGTTGTTTTGATCAAAATTTCTTAATCTCAAGTAGCTAAAAAGATGGCTTAACTCTTACCAATAATCTGTTTATAAATATTGACATTTTACCCGACAATCTTGGTAAATATCCCAATTATTATCCGAATATCCAAAATATTACAACCGAAATTTGATCATTTTATTTTTTCCGATGTATCGGAAAAAAACCGGTATATCTTGCTGTTACATTTATGGTGTGATTGAATATCAAAAACGATTTTTTGTTATCTGATCGTTGTTATTCTCCCCAGTTTAAATATTCATCCAAATCCATGAATTTATCCCAACTATTTTTTTTCGTGTTATTCTCCCCAGTTTAAATATTCATCCAAATCCAGGAATTTATCCCAACTATTTTTTTTCGTCGCCGCCATAATCTGAATCTTATCCAAAAGGTCCTCTTCTTTCTTCGTTTTCACGTAATCCCCGTTTCGCTTTCTCTCTAAAATTCAACTTTACAACTTCATGGGCTCCATTGGCGAGTCGGCGGCCATGGCTTACTCTCTCCCAAAGGATGCCCTTTTCCTAGGTTTCGATAGCTCCACTCAGTAAGTTCTTAAATTTGTCATTTTTCTTTAAGTTTTTTTGTTAAATGTATCTTTTTTTGATACATCGGAATAGAAATGTATCTTTTTTGGTGCTTAGGTGTTTGGATATTGGTGTGTTCGTGATCGAAGTATGTGTGGCAGATAATGGGTTTTTTGGATCGGAACGGATGCAAATATATTGTTCAAATTTTGGTTTTTATTTCCTTTTTTGGAAATTTGTAATTATTTTTTCCAATTTCGATGCAGATTTAGGATCAGAAAGGATGCACTTTTGATCATGATTCACTCTTTTCTTTCGAGATGCCATGAAATATTTGGCGTCTATTTCTCATCGCTTTAGATTGATCTGCACGCTGGATAGAATGATGCTAAATTTCTTCATTGTATAATTATATGGTAGATTCACATCGACCTATTTGGGAAAAGTTAAATATTCTTTCTTGAAAAATTATAATGTAACCTATTTTATCTTTCAAATTGGATGCGATTGACAATAAGCTCACTCCTAAAACTATACTAGAATTTTAACTCTATTTAGGAATCTTGTACTTCTGCATCTGTCATTTCACTGATACAATCTCCTGAGTTTTTAAGTGCGAATATCAGCGCTGATCAATTAGATGACTTTCTGATCTCTATCGACAGATCATTGAAGGCAACCGTGCTTGATGGCAACCTCACCATCGTTGCGTCGGAAACTCTACATTTTGATTCTCAGTTGCCACACTACAAAACCAAAGATGGGGTTTACAGAGACCCCGTGGACGATGGTAGAATAGTTTCCCCTACATTGATGTGGGTGGAAGCTCTTGATGTTCTCCTTGAAAAACTAAAGTCGAAAGTGGACTTTGGCAAGGTTGTAGCAATCTCAGGCAGTGGACAGCAACATGGCAGTGTTTACTGGAAGAAGGGAAGTTCAGCTATGCTGGCCTCTCTGGACCCAAGCAAGCCATTACTCTCTCAGCTTGCCAATGCTTTCTCAACTGATCAGTCACCCATATGGATGGATAGTAGCACTACTTCACAGTGCAGAGAGATAGAGAAAGCTGTCGGAGGTGCATTGGAGGTATCAAAACTTACTGGGTCTCGTGCTTATGAGAGATTTACGGGACCTCAAATTCGAAAGTTATATCAGACAAACCGAGATGTTTACAATGAAACTGAGAGGATATCACTTGTTAGCTCTTTTATGGCCTCTGTATTTATTGGGGGGTACGCTAGTATTGATGAGTCTGATGCAGCAGGAATGAACTTGATGGATATTACAGAGCGTGTATGGTCTAAGATTATTCTAGAGGTGGGTTTGTCATGGAAGTAGTTTTGATTTCCACCATTCCTAAATTATTCCTTTCATAACTTTTGTTTTCTTTTTATATAGGCTACTGCACCAGGATTAGAAGAAAAGCTTGGCAAACCAGCACCAGCTCATGCAGTTGCTGGTCCAATAGCTCATTATTTTGTTGAGAGGTGAGTCGCAAGTTCTCAAGATATTTAGCATAGATATGAATCTTCGCTTTTGCTGAATTTTGGGATTATTATACCTATCATATTTTGGTATGGTCTGCCGACATTTTGATCTCAAATTTACATGTGGTTGTAAATTAAGCTTGTTAATATCAGTAAGTGGTAAGTAACAGTGAATTTGTTATTATTGTAGGGTTGGTTAAAAGAGATTGCTTGTGGTAGTAGGGTCACATGTTCACGCTTTATCACAACTGAAATGAATTTACTTTGGTGTTGGAAAGAAGTTGGAAGTTATAATAATCAAACTTATTATTACAAAGGTAATTAGTATAGAACATATTTGAAGTCCTCGTTGGGATGACGATTTTATGGTTACACGAATTTGGATGTTGCCCCATAATAAGTATCATATCCATCAACGATCAATTTGTTTACATATAATTTGTTTGTTGTTTACAATTTTGATAACTTGTTCATTCTTCAACTGAACTTTTAATATAGCTTGATGAGCATCAAAAAGCAATGCCCATGTTTTTTTATATAGGATTCCCTTGGTCTCTACTATATTGATAACTTGTTTATTTCTATTAATAATAATGACAACAGTACTAGTAGCAGCAACAACAATAGCAACAACAATAGCAACAACAGTAGTAGCAGTATAATAATACTCATTTATTTCTAATAATAACAATGACAATAGTAGTAGTAGCAGAAGAAGAAATTGCAACAACAGTAGTAGTAGTATAATAATAATAATAGCAATAGTGGTAGTAGTGCTATTAGTAGTAATTGCTAGGATTTGGTGTCTTACATCCCTTCAATGGTTAACAATGGTGTGATGACAAGGAATTAGAGAATGATTTAGTCCCACATCGAGTAAAATAATAAATTGGCATATGGTTAAATATGTTTGAAATCATAACTCAAATAGGGTTAATCCGTTTGAGTGTCAAGCCTATTAGGCACTTCCATCTTAGTTTCTGGGCCTGGTTCTTTCTGTGGATGCTACTACTGCTTCTGTAATAACAGTGGTATAATAGTAATAGTATAATAATAACAACTTTTTCGAGTAGTAGTCTTATCTTATATTGAAGTTCAGGATGTTGAGAGTCATAAGCACCAGATTCCTAATACAACAGTGTTGATAGTAGTAATGGTTAAAATAACAACGTGTTCAAGTAGTGTTTTTATCTTATATTGAAGTTAAGGATGTTGAGAATCATAAGCATCAGATTCCTAAAATCTTCGTCGCTCCACAAGCCTAGTTCTTTAAACATAAGTAGGATAAACACACCTACTATCATGTGCTTTTGATACGGATGGGGGTTCGGTGTACGTGGACGGTACATTGAATGTGGATGGTGCGTCGAATGGGGACATGGATTTATTTGGCAACGCAGTAATGAGAGAATAATGTCATTTAATTGAGAATCATGCCATTTATAGTGGAGTAATTTTCGGGGTTTTATGGTAATAGTTTAATAGGAGAATAATGTTAGGGTTTTATTTGGTAATTCTTAAATAAGAAGGGTAATTAGTGCGGGTTTTATTATAAATAAAGGTGTAGACGAGAGGGAGGGATTATGTGGAGTTTGGAGGAGAATTTGTTAGATCCGAGAGATCGAGTAGGAGAGTTAGGCTTTGTCTCGAATCAAAGCTAGGAGAGTGGTCCACCTCTCGAACATGGTTAAATTTATTATGTATTCTCATTTCAATAAATAAAAATCTCTTTCTCATCTTTCCACTATAAAAATTCTTTCTTTATTCGATTTCTCGGTGAAGATCACATCAATTGGTATCAAAGCCATGTATCTACATGGCGAATACCAGATCCAAGAAAAAGATTGAACTGCTCGAAGCAAAGCTTGATACGAAGATTAAAGAGGTTCGCACGGAGATGGCCGTGTCCCAATCAAAAACACAAACACAATTGAATGCCCTCATCAAATCGCAACAACGCATGGATCAGACTTTAGCGCAACTCGTGGAAGGCATAAAAGGGTCACCTTGGTTCAAGGGGAGGGGAACAGACGAAGGGCGAAAAGAGGAAATTGTTGAAGAGGTGGGAGGGTCTTCCGAAAACGAGGGAGACGCGCATCGGAGAGCTGAAAAAGGGGGATCCGGCTTTAGAAAACCTCCTCCGAAGGAGTGGGCGGCGGCGGCATGGGAGATAGGCGGGGTGGGGCTTACTACAGCCCCCCGTGGCTTCGGCCTGTGCCAACAGGGCCACTGAGGCCGTCTAGGGCCCCGGCGGTCCCAGTGGCCGGCAGGTGTCGCAGCTGGGGCCCGGGTGGAGCGGGGGGCTTCCAACAGCCCCCTCGGTGCTCGAAAAGGGGAATCAGGGCCGCCGAGGCATATCGGAGGCCCCGACGACCCTGCAGGTGGGGGTCGGCGTCTGGCCAAGGGCGCGACCCCCACCCGAAGATGAGTTTGGCGGCAGGAGCGGATTTCCAACGGCTCGATCGGCCTTTCCAGGGGGTGTAGGGGGATTTCGACCCCTCCACGAGGGCGCGGAGCATGGGCGAAGGCCTCAGGATGTTCGTTTTGCAGAGGAAGGGCCTCGGTGGCCGCAGATGGAGTACGAGGACTACGGGTGATACCATGAAGATTCGCTGAGGAAGGAGGTTCTCTAGGGTTTGGAACCATGCATGACCGACATTTATAGGCATGCCAATGGTGGCATAGCCGGGACATGCACCATGAGGGAGCTGTACAGGGGGGCATAAATGCAGATCGACTCCTACAAAAATTGAAGATGCCAGTTTTCGAGGGCACCGACCCAGAGGGCTGGATATACCGAACCGAGAGATACTTTGAGGTGATGAGATTGACCGAGACTGAAGTATTGAGAGCAATGTGCATTTATTTTGAGGGGGGAGGCGTTGGCATGGTACCGATGACGACAGAGACAGAGTCGCTTGCAGACGTGGGCGGAGTTGACAAGAGAGATGATGATACGTTTCCGAGAGGCGCACGGGGGAGATTTTTTTCGAGTAGCTATATATACTCAGACATGATGGGTCAATAAATGAGTACATAAAGAAGTTCGAAGCTTTGGCCGGGCAAGTTACGGGGGTGTCAGAGGAGTCGTTGGAGGGGACATTCATGAAGGGATTGAAGCCCTCCATTCAGGCTGAGATGAGGATGCAGACTCCGAGGGAACTGTTGGATAGGATGCGTTTAGCGCACATGGCAGAGGAGAAGCATGCGGAGGAGCGACAGATCAGAAGATCGTGGGGGCAATGCCAGTGGCCGCATGCCTCTTCCGCCCTCAGGTTAGAAGGCAACACATGGATGAGCAGCTCTGACTGTAGAGCGGAGTGGTAAGGCACGTTCGGAAGGGCAGTTCAAACGCATAACCGACGCAAAGATGAGAGAGAGACGTGCCAAAAGGCCATGCTTCAAATGCAATGAGAGGTTCACGACTGGACACCGTTGTGGAGGCCGACTCCTACAGCTGACGATAATACCAGATGAGGAAGACCAACAAGAGATATTGCATTTAGTAGCAGGCAAGGAGGAGGATGACGATGAGCATTCACACCTAGACATGGCAGAGGTATCACTAAACTCCGTGGTGGGATTCACACCGAATCACACCATGAAGTGGTAGGGAGACTGGGGGAGCAGGACGTGATGGTATTGATCGACAGTGGAACGACGCATAATTTCATATCCGTGAGGATGGTAGAGCGACATGGATTACAGTTGAGTGCATGGATAAATTCACAGTGCTTGGGAACGGGCAAGATGGAGGAAAGTAAGGGCATTTGTAAGGGCCTGCTGTTTACAGTACATTGCGTGCAGGTGATCGAGGATTTCTTACCGTTGGAGTTGGGGAATATGGACCTGATTTTGGGAGTGTATTGGTTGAAGAAATTATGGGAGGTAAAGGTGAATTGGAAAATCTTGCGGATGGAGTTTCAAGAGGAGAAGCGAACCGTGGTGTTGACAGGCGACCCCGGCCTATGTTTTTCTATGGTAGCTTACAGGTCCATGGCACATGCACTACAGAGGGCCGACAGCAAAATTTTGGTGGAGTTCCATGGCTTGGCTGTGGAGAGGGAAAAGACCACGGAGGAGATCCCACGGGAGGTGGAGCAGTTGCTTGGGCAGTTCGACAATGTCTTTCAGTTACCCCACGGCCTTCCACCGCCTCGTGACCATGAGCACGCCATTATCTTGAGGGAGGGGGTGGCCCCCATCAGCGTGCGGCCTTATCGCTACCCATATGTGCAGAAGGACGAGATCGAGAGTATCAGTGCGACGATTCTATGACCATGATGGAAGCTCGCTGGGTGTTTATTGAAATGCTACAAAGACCTCGGACGATGCGGCAAGAAGGAAATAAGCTCTTTTGATGTGGAAGATTTCATGATGCAGCTAGCCAATATGAAATTGCTAAATCTTATTACGATTGCATTTCCGCGGCCAAGGGGAAAGCTCAGCACTTGCATTGTTTAGCCAATTTGATGGGTTGTTACCTGATGATTGGACTCTATTGGAAATGCATAAATGTGGGGTCAGAAATCTTGGATTATGATCCGAGAAATTTTTATGTCTTCTTTTACAGTGAGCACGCTTATAGATCATTGGGTCTTGATGAAGCTGCGGACTCCGATCTGATGAAGTCTCATGGTACTTATCTGAGGATAAGGTAGAGAAAGAAGAGCATGAGAAGAACGAAGCTCAGATCTGGTTTTGTCGTCAACTCTGATCCAGATCCAGTGCAAAAGGCACTGCCTTTGATCCAAAACGGCGTAAAAGACATCATCTTGCTGGTAGATCTGCATCTGAGAGGTAAAGAGCAATTCGAGAAGGAGCCGAAAAGTCAAGATCTGAAGATTACAAAGCTCATATCTGAAGAAGAGGCGAGCTGCTGTACAAATCTGAAGACGACAACGCGACCGGTGCAGATCCGACGTCAACGAAGGCCGACGTTTACACAAACGGCCCACCTGAGGCCATCCAGGCTCGGACGACCCGAATGAGGGTCGTCCAGCTTCAGGTGACCCCCAGGAAGGCCGTCCAGCTTCGGGGGGGCTGCCTTGAGGCCCCACCGTGCAACTTTCTAGTGGGACCCCATGCCTCATTTTGCAGTTGGAGGTCTTACTGGGTCTCAAATGCAATGTTTTGGGCACGACCGATTTTCTGATGAGTTCGATGATCACGGTGGCATCCATCTGGGCTTCGCGGGAGATGATAAGGACCTCAAGTGCCCTTTTGACCCTGGAGGAAACGAGCACGTTCATTCGGAGTAGCACGGTCAATGGGCTGGATGCACCACCTTGATGACAATGTGGATTTTTCGGGGGCGGAGTATTGATACGGATGGGGGTTCAGCGTACGTGGACGGTGCATCGAATGCGGATGGTGCGTCGAATGGGGACACAGATTTATTTGACAACGAAGTAATGAGAGAATTATGCCATTTAATGGAGAATCATGCCATTTAAAGTGGAGTAATTTTCGAGTTCTTATATAGTAATAGTTTAATAGGAGAATAATGTTAGGGTTTTATTTGGTAATTGTTAAATAAGAAGGGTAATTAGTGAGGATTTTATTATAAATAAAGGTGTAGATGAGAGGGAGGGATTATGTGGAGTTTGGAGGAGAATTTGTTAGATCCGACAGGTCGAATGGGAGAGTTAGGCTTTGTCTCGAAGCAAAGCTAGGAGAGTGGTCCACCTCTTGACGTGGCCAAATTTATCGTTGTATTCTCATTTCAATAAATAAAAATCTCATCTTTCTCATCTTTCCACTATACAAATTCTTCCTTTATTCTATTTTTTGGTGTATTTCTTGGTGAAGTTGCATCAGAAATCGTATGGAAGGACTTTTTTAGAAGATGAATTCTCTTTGGTGTATACTTTTGACAAAGGCTGTTAGTTTAAGGTCCTCTCTCATGAAACATAAACAGGAAATAAGTCCATATACATTTTACTTATAAAATCAGTAAATGCTACCATACACGTTTAGTAAGGCATTTGCACAAGATTGTCAAGAATCAATTTCCAGATTTTGTTGAAATTATTCAAACTAATGGCCACAAAAAGGAGGACAGATCACCAAGCTCCAGTCAGGTACAAGACATGCAAAAACGAAAAGGTACAAAATCCAGAAACTAAAAATATTATGATAATACCAGAAACTAGGTGGTTAAGTACAAATTATGAAGAAGGTTTCTATTTCAGGTAATAACCTGAATAATACAAATGACATAATGTCCGGGTTTTCTATTCCAGTAGTATTGGTTCTGTCGGTCCAGTTATTTCTATATCTTGTTCAGTTCTATTAAGGGCATATATCCTCTATTAAACTTTTTCCTATCTATGTATTCTTGAGCCAGGTTCGTATTTGATCTAGAACTCATTAATCAATATGATAGAAGTATAGAACCTTCCAATATGATGATATCACTTTGAGCAGGTGGATCCATGCTCTCCATTGTATGTTCCCAAGCCACCTCATATGATTTCCATATAATATCCTTGGTTGCAGTTACCTCTAGTTTTTCATTGTAGCTTTTATCCCTTTGTCCCTCTTCTGTTTCACCATTTTCATTTTAGGAATGATTATTCTCAGATGTTTTGTTCCTGCTTGCCAATCCCATCTCCCATAAAGCACAGCTGATGCTTTAAGCCATTCTGTATTACTTCTTCAACTACATATGTTATAGTGTGGTTATATTACCAAAAGGGATGCCCAAATATGAATACTTTTAAGGGTTTTTCACATATCCGTCCCTTAAATCTTACGTATTTTGATATTTATCCCTTAAATATGGGTATTTTCTCTCAAGCCCCTTAAATATTAAACTTTTAACCTTAATAGTCCATCTCTCTAACTTTCTGTTAAAATCTTACAGAAATGGGAATATTCCGTTAGGGTTAGAGCTTACGAGCTTTTCGTTTGTGTGTGTTGTGGGCTGGGGGGTGGTCTGGGTTTTCTAGGGTGGAGGAGGGGGCGCCTCCTCCCTTGGGCTTTCCGCGGAGGGGGGGGGGGAGTCGCCTCCTCCCCTGGGCTTTCGGGGGGGAGGACTCCCCCTCCTCGTCTGAGGAGGAGCCTCCTCCCCCACCTCCTTAGATGAGGAGGAAGGGGAGGAGGAGGCGTCTCCTCTCCTGGGCTTTCAGGGGGAGGAGACGCCGTCGCTCCTTCCCTGGGCTTTCAGGGGGTAATGGTTAATTAGGGGGTTAATGGTTAATTAACGTTTATTTCTTAATTAATTAACTGTAATCATTATTTAATCGTTAATTAATGTAATTTTAATTAACTTTTTAGCAGAATAGAGGATGGAGGGACTATTAAGATTAACGTTTAATATTTGAGGGATATGAGAGCAAATACGAATTTTTAAGGGATAGATATACAAGATTTAAGGGATGAATATGTTAAAACCCCTACTTTTAAATATACATTATCAAGTTATTTTTTAAATTTAGTTAGAATTATTGTCTAAATAAAATTAATGGTCTTTATTAGCATGGACTTCATACTATATGATTATCCAATTAGGGATGTAAATGGTACTCGAAAATCAGAGAACCCAATCCGACCATTTAGGAATTTATCAAGCTTGCATCTAAATCAACCCCAAAATCCTCATCAGCTTTGTTTTCATTATGACCCTTTACAAACACCAAACATGCTAATAAACCTAGAAATAGAATAAAAGTTTATTCAGTGAAGATTATTATGATATGTTTGACAATAGTAATACACTAATGAAAATCTAAGCATGATGACTTTTTAAACAACTATAAACTACAAACTTTGACAACTTTCATATGATCAAATTGAACTCTCACTTTAAAACTCAGTTACGATTGGCTCTTTCACGTGCATTTTGAAACCAAATACAACCCAAGCCCAATTAGAAAAAAGATATTCTAACCCAAGCACAAGTCCAATTCCACACTTCTTATCAGGCTTGGATTCAGATATGGCAGAAATCTGATTTGAATCCGATTACAACCTATATATGATAACATAATATCTGAAAATTTGAAATTTAAAACCATCTGATAGTTAAGCAGTTTAAGATAATTTTCATTATCAAATATCAGCTAACTTCTTAACAACTGAAACTTGCGAAGCATAAGTGTGAAAATCGATGGATAAAATAACCAAATCTAAGATTATATTTCTTAATTATTTTGATGAATGAAAATTCTGAACTGAAACATGATCCTCGCATCGATAGTTCGGATATCAGGAATGCCTGAAGGCTGAAGAGGAAGTATGAGCTTAATGGAGATGTTATAACCAATAAGGTGCTGTTTATGGTAAAAAAACCATTATGAAATATATGTGTACATCACTGGCTAGAAAAAATATACAATCATCAGGAATATTTGCAATTTTCACCTCAACATTAAACCTGTTATTTGTCTTATCAAGTGAAACCTCATCATGACAAGAAATAAAACCACATCGTGACAAGAAATTTACAACAATATAACATCATATTAAATGTGCCTATTGACTTTATCCACTGCTTTGTCCCCCTCAAAGTTTGGTACGAATATGATGAATTAAGGCCTTGCCAGACTCCTTTCTTCTACTTCTTTTAATATGGTAATGGACCTATGAAAGAAAGCTTAAAACCATCCTAAAGAATGTATCTGTGAGGAAAGATCTGCTATTTCTGTCCAACAACTTTACACTTATTCTTGGAGATCTTAGCAGTTTATTTGGAACTAGATGGCTTCATAAAATGTGCATATCCATAGTTTTAACATGAGAAATACTATAATAATGTATATCTCAAAACTATTAATTGACATTTCTGAAATAGTTTCCTTTGCATAGAATATTTATTTCTTTATTTTGCTCGTTTGTACTGGCCAGTTTCTCCAAAGTGTGAATGTTATTGTAAGCAATGTCTTACTTAAATTAGAATCATGAGGAGCATCAACCTTTGCGATATACTCTTAAATTTTTATCAAGGTTTGAGCTTCTAGCCAAACGGTTTCAATCATTTCGGATCGTTTTTAGAGGGAGCTGATCCGAAACGATGGTTAATTTTCATTTTCAGCCTAAAACAGCAAGGATATCTTAAAACCCTTCCAAACTCATAAATTGAGCCAAAAAAAATCTAAGAATTCAGATCAAAAAGCGAAATTGAAAGGAAAACTATGAAAACCCCAAATTGAAACATGAAAACAAAAGCAAAAAAGGGAGGAGCGTAGGAAATTCAAATATGGAAAAAGCATACATGATTTCATCATCATCTATTGCTTTAGATCCAGCCTTATCCTGTTTTGGATTGCTTGCTGCTGATTTGGATCTCGCAACTGACTCATGTGGCTTAGGTTAGAAACTTAGATTATATGAAGAAATGGTTAGGGGTAGAGTAGTGACAGAATAGGGTTGTTAATTCGATACTTATAAATTATGCTGATATGCCTTTGCATTTTATACTTTAATCCGATACAAGAATGACTTTTCATGATTATGTTTTGGGTTAAAATATGT
This sequence comes from Scilla litardierei, assembly GCA_030789695.1. NCBI lineage: Eukaryota > Viridiplantae > Streptophyta > Magnoliopsida > Asparagales > Asparagaceae > Scilla > Scilla litardierei. Next base: position 39,221 of record JAULAV010006212.1, read on the forward strand.
CATGACCCGGTCCAATAACTTATTTAGTTTACATTTAATTTTTAAACCCACATTTTTATAATCTTTTACGGATATATTCTCGATTGTTAAATATATTCTAGTAAAATTTAATTGTTACGAATATAAATATGCACATAAAAATATGTAACCTGACCTAGCAAATCTTTTGGCTTTGACTTTCACAATCACTTATATTTATAATCAGTTACATTTATTCTCAACTGTTACAACTATTCTAATGAAAATTCTAATACAATTGAGCTTTTACAAAAATATATACATACAAATATATACATATACGGATAAGTATATCCAAAATAAGAACTAAAAGCGAAATCAACAACACTAGCGAAACTTGTCAAAATCCAAAATTTTTCCAGAACTAAAACTGAAACTTTGCTTTTAGATGATCGTTCACTAAGCAAGGAATGTCGAACTTGTTAGGACATTTTCTTTTGCCCTTCCCAATGTCAGTATTGAGCATCATCCATTCTTAATGATATATCTTAATTAAGGCATGTTATAAGATCAATTATGAAAACATTTCTCAGTTGAATTCTAATATGAAATTAGACCAAAACCTCGTTTAATTTTGGCTTAGCATAGATAACATTCGGTTATGGAAGATTGGATCCGAGGTGCTAGTAGCAGGATTTGGATATATGTGTGGATCAGAGGCGTCGTCTGCAATGGTGAACTCCGACAGAGCAGGAGGGACTGACATTCGCCTCATAGAGCAGAGGCTAAGAAATGCTACAATTGACGAGCAGGCCCAGATAAGGCCACTGCATGAGTTGGCAAGCAAATCCATGAGTAGCCATGCATAGAGGCATACAAGATGGTGCATTGCAATGGTTTCCACAAATCATGTCAGGTGACAACTTGTAGGCCATGCGAGGATACAACTCGTGATGACGAGAGAAGGGGCGGTTTCTGATGTCGAACCTATGATGGGAAGAGCATAGCGGGGCAATCTTTATCTTTGCCAAGGTGAGGCATAACACTAGCAAGATTTGCTTGGCCAACTGCAAAATGAGCTAGCTTTAACCTTCTGAGGATAGCATGGATTTTGAAGAAGGCTAGCAATATTGTGCGATGACGCACATCACAACGGAATGCTCAGGATAGTCGCGGACCGATGACAAGAACTAGCAACCAAACAAATGAGAAACACTAAGAGAGATCACAACTTTAGGCTGTCGGCCGGCCAAAGGAACACCAATGAGCTATATAACGAAAGGAAAGAACAAATACAAATCTTCTCTCTTCACAACTGAAGAAGAAGCTCACAATGATCTCTCCAAAAGCTCACAACAATATCTCTCGAAGTTGGCTCTCACAAATGGCGGCTCAAAAATTCTCCAATGTGTTCCACATGGTGGTCCATCGAAATCCTTCTCTAAAACTACCTATATATACCCCTAGGGTACAATAGGTGTCATTATTGAGGATGAGTCCCCAAAAGATATCAATCCCGACTTCACTGGAATTCCCATCCCATTACAACTCTACGCAATTAATGCGTCAAGCCCTAGTAGGCGTGCGCTATATCCTACTGGCCTCCGTCGCATCCAAGTGGGTCCCGCTCTACACGACCGAGCTTCCTCCTGAAGACCGATCGATCCGAAGTGCTGACCCGATGTGTTCGACCCATTGGGTATGTCGAACCATAGAGCTGTCAATCTATTTAAGCCGCTGACCCTTACGACTGAGAGTCCAATACGCTGCTGAAGTCCCATAGCTCGGCATTCGACCTATCTGACTTGTGTCGAGTCAGATGGGTTGGATCCGAGCGCAGACGAGCTATCTCGGCAAAAGATAGCTCGGCTGAATAATCAATGACTCATCAGCGTCGAAATCGAGCCAACTTCTACAAATCTCCACCTTGACGAGATTTAAGCATCTGTTACACGAACGACTGTCCACAAATCACCTTGGTCGAGCCACATCTAATGTTTCTGTCATTTTGCTCCGAAGAGCACAATGCCCCTCCGGACTACAACTGGTTCCACTGAGCCACAAATGCTTCCTCCTGGGGCCTACGTCAGAGTCATCTCGGAACAACATTGAGCAGGTCCAAACAGTTCTTGAACTTGACTCTCGATAGAACCTTCGTTAGCATGTCCGTCGAGTTGTCCTCTGTTTTGACTTCAGTAAGTTGATGTCATCATTGTCTTCTCTCACATAGTCACAGACAATGGAATCTCACATCGATATGCTTGATGCAAGCATGGAAGACCTGATTCTTAGCCAAGTGCACTGCACTCTGACTATCACAATGGATGTCATATTTCTTCTGGCAGACTCCCAGATCATTCATCAAGCCCATCAGTTATATCGCCTCTTTCACCACTTTAGTCAATGCTATATACTCTGTCTCCACAATATACAATGCCACCGTAGACTGAAAGATACTCCGCCAATAAATAGGAGCACCTGATACGATGAAGACGTAGCCTGGCATCGATCGCCTCCCATCCAAGTCGCCTGCATAGTCAGAATCGACATAGCCAACAATGTGCGGACCATGAACACTTTGACCATAGGTCAATCCGACATCGACTGCGCCATTGATGTACATATGTATCCATTGCACTGTTCGCCAGTGCCCCTTCCTCGGATTGTTCATGTACCTACTCACCATGCTGACCGCATATGACAAGTCGGGTCGGTACATACCATAGTGTACATCAAGGCCCCTACCAAATTGGCATACTGTATGCTCTCCATGAGCCTCTTCTATTCTTCGTTTGTCGGGCAATGCTCGACACAGCTTGAAATGAGGTGCAAGCAGACTAGCTACGGACTTCATCTTCTCACATTCAAAACTCTGTATAAAAGACTTCAAATAGCGACTTTGTGAAAGATGAACTTTACCTCCACTTCGATCTCTTGTGACTTCCATCCTAAGAATCCTTCGTGCTTCGCCTAGATTCTTCATCTCAAATGCACAACTGAGCTGAGACTTCAATCTCCGAATCTCCTCTTTATTCAATGAATCAATGAGCGTATCATCAACATAAAGCATAAGCAGAAGATAGATGAAGGGCTCGTCATCCAATTCCCAATAGAACACATAATGATCATAGGGGCTGCGAACATACCCTTGATCATTCGTCATAAATCGTTCGAAACGCTTATACTATTGTCTCAATGATTGCTTCAGCCTATAGAGCGACTTCTTCAGTCTACATGCAAGACCGTCACCGCTCCCATAGCCATCGGGCTAAGCCATATAGACCTCTTCCTCAAGCTCTCCATGCAAGAGAGCGGTCTTGACATCTAGCTGTACCAGTTCAAGGTCGAACTGAGCGACTAATGCTAACAGGATCCGAATCGAGCAAATCTTCACCATCGGAAAGAAGACAATTCTCTCTGTGCGAAGCCCTTCGCTACGAGGCGATATTTATAGCGAACATCTCCTGCTTCGGTTCCATCCTTCTTGGTGTAGACCCACTTACACCCAATTGCCTTCTTGTCTCTCAGAAGCTCCACGAGATCCCATGTCTCATTCTTCTTCAGCAATTCCATCTCCTTATCCATCGCGCTTCTCCACTGCTCCGGGTCTTCAGATTGCTCCACCGCTGCGAAAGAAATGAGAATGTCGATACTTACAGCGGTAAAAGCAAACACGACCATCTCTGTATACTGTGCAGGTCGTCGTATCTCACGCTTCGGTCTCGATGTTGCTATGGAATCTCTCGGCTGAGTCATATGTGGAGCTGAGCTTACTCCATAATCTGAGCTTGAACCACCAATTTCACTAGGATCTGTCTGGAGGACGTCTTCTGCAGCCTCTGATGTGGGTCAGTCTGAGTCAGTGACCGACCTATCTGATACCTCAGACACGTCGTAGACATGCTTCAGTTGTGTCTGTTCGGTCTCCATTTTTGGTTCATGCTCCTTTAGTAATGCCGACTCATCAAACGTTATATCTCTGCTTACGATCACTTTCTTCTGTGTCAGACACCACAGTCGGTACCCCTTGACACTATTGCTAAGCCCAAGAAGATGGCTTTCTTGCCTCGAGCATCGAGTTTGTCTTCCTTCACGGTATAGTAGTTCGGACAGCCCCAAACTCGTAGTGATCCATAGTCAGAAATTGGCTTTCCTGACCAAACCTCTAGTGGAGGTCGTCCTCCCAATGCAGCAGACGGTAGCCGATTGACCAAGCAAGTCGCGTACACTAGTGCCTCTGCCTAGAACTCCTTCGATAGGTCAGCTGTTGACAACATGCATCGGACTTTCTCCAGCAAAGTCCGATTCATCCTCTCAGCTACACCATTCTGCTGCGACGTACCACTAATGGTGAAGTGCATCTGAATCCCTTCCGATCTGCAGAACTTCTCGAAGAGATCCAACCTATACTCCCCACAGTTGTCTCTTCAGAGATGCCTGACTTTTTGACCTGTCTGAGTCTCAACCAGCTGTTTCCACTCGATGAAAGTGCTAAGAACTTGGTCTTTTGACTTCAGATAAAACACCCACACCATGTGTGAGAAATCGTTGACGAACGACACAAAGTAGTGCTTTCCTCCCAATGAGGCCGACCTAGTCGACCCCATACGTCGGTGTGTACATAGTCAAGTGCTCCCTTCGTACTGTGGATGGCCGTTCCAAATGAAACACGTGTCTTTTTTCTAAACACACAGTGCTCGCAGCACTCAATCTTCCCGGTCTTGGCTCCCTTCAGACGATCTCCAACGATTAGCTTCTGCAAAGCTTTATCGCCCATATGCCCGAGACGCATGTGCCACAACAATGAGTCGTCTCGATCAGCCTCACGGATCAGAGCTGATGTGCCAGCTACGACTGAACTATCCAAGTAGTAGAGGTTACATATGCACTTTCCCTTCATCACGATCATTGCTCCTCGGGTCACCCTCAGAGCTCCTTTCCCATGGTCACTCGACAACCCTTGGCTTTGGGTGAGCCAAGCGATATAAGGTTATGTTTTAGGTCGGGAACGAAGCGTACCTCATCGATGTCTCGTGTAATACTGTTGCTCATACCCATCCGCACTATCCCGATACCTGCAGTGCTACAAGGTCGGTCATCACCCAACAGGACTGTACTCTTACTCCCTTCGCCGAATGTCGTAAAGTACTTTCGATGTGGCGTCATATCGAACGAGCACTCAGAGTCGAGCACCAAACCATCTGACGTCACGCCCTCCGAAGCACCGACCAATACCCATTCCTCGACCTCAATGCCCTTCGCGACGTTGGCTGTTGCGTCGTACTTTTTCTTCGCCTTCTGGCAGTCTCTGACCCAATGTCTTCTTTCTCTACAGAAAGCACATTGGTCCTTCGCCAGCTCCTTGTGATGAGGTCCACTACTCTTGTCTCTGGACTTGGATCGAAAATACCCCTTCTGAGCTTCACCATTCTATCCACTACGACCTCTCACCACCGTAAGAACGTTGCTAGCTCGGCCTCTGGTGTCCACATCGTTTTTCCTGAACTCGGTGATCGTCAGAGCGTTGGACACCTCCTTAAATGTAATCAATTCCTTACTATAGGTAAGAACCGACACCAAGTACTTATATTCGATGGGTAGAGAGTTGAGGAGAATCATCGTCTTATCTTCATTGTCGATGTTCATCAGGTCGGTAAGAAGCTTGTTATAGTAGTCGAGATGTTCCACCATAGAAACACTTTCGGCTAATTTCAAATCGAAAATCTTCTTCTTCAAGTGTAGCCGATTCTGGATGTTCTTCTTCATGTACTTGTTGCCGAGCTCTTTTCAGAACTTGCTTGCCCTTGTCTCCTCCATATATAAGTATTTCTTCTCCTCCGACAAATACAGTCGGATGGTATCACATGCATTCGGATTCAGAGTTCGCCACTCTAAATCAAACATGCACGTCGGTTTCTCGTCCAATGCGATGTCTTGACCAAGCTGGTTCAAGACATCCAAGACTTCGCATCTCCACATACTGAAGTTGATCTTTCCATCAAACTTCTCAATTTCGAACTTCGTGTTGGACACGATCGTCCGACCAACTAAAGCATGTGTGCTGGAAGTCGACGCCTTCGAGGAACTGTTATCTCCACCGTTACTCATCTTTGCCTCCTACGTTGATTTTCAACACCGTACAGCTCTGATACCAATTGTTGTGCGCCAAACGCACACCATAGCATAATACACAGGATCGTCGAGGACCGAGGACACGGACAAGCAAACAAACAAACGAGAAGCGCTAAGAGAGATCACAACTTTAGGCCGTTGACCGGTCAAGCGAACACCAATGAGCTTTATTATGAAAGGAAAAAACAGATACAAATTTTCTCTCTTCACAACCAAAGATGCAACTCACAATGATCTCTCTAAAAGCTCACACCAATATCTCTTGAAGTTAGCTCTCACAAATGGCGGCTCAAGAACTCTCCAATGTGTTCCACACGGTGGTCCACTAAAACCCTTTTCTAAAACTATATATATATATGCACACACACATACACACCCCCCTTAGGGTACAATAGGTGCCATCATTGAGGAGTCCCCAAAAGATACGAATCCTGACTTTACTGGAATTCCTATCCTATTATAGCTCTACACAATTAATACACCAAACCTTAGTAGGAGTGCGCCGAACCCTAATGGCCTTAGTTGCATTCTAGTGGGCCCCGCTCCGCACGACCGAGCTTCATCTTGGAGACGGAGCGATCCGAAGTGCTGACCCAAGGTGTTCGACCCATTGGGTAGGTCGAACAGTAGAGTTGCCAATCTGTCTGAGCCGTCGATCTTCACAATGGAGAATCCAATATGCTGCTGAAGTCCCATAGCTCGACATTCGACCTATCTGACTTGCGCCGAGTCAGATGGGTGGAATTCGAGTATAGACGAGCTATCTCGGCACAAGATAGCTCGGCTGAATAACTAATAACTCATCAGCGCCGAAATCGAGCCAACTTCTACAAGTAACTCGTCCCATTCTCTCGAAAACGTAGATGAGAATTGCTATTTTGATGTTGGAATCACATGTGCTGTTGTAGAAGCAACAAGTATGATTGTTCATTTCTTTAGTCAATAAAGTATATTGTTATTCAAGGAGTTTAACTACCCAAAAAGGTATGTTGACAATGTATTCGAAGATTATATTAACATGAGGCACCATAGGCCATTCACATGATAAACAATATAGCTACAGTCCGTTAGGATTAATGCAAACAGGCCTGATATGGGAGGTGGAGAATACTTTTGGGTATAATGTATGGAGGAATGTAAGTATGCAATCAGGCCTAAATCCTTTTGGGTATAATGTATGGAGGAATGTAAGTATGCAATCAGGCCTAAATCCTTTTGGTTGTTTAGTGGAATGGGTTAGGAAACAATAACTGAATAGCTCCCTCACAGTAATCATGGTGTTCGCCACAAACACCAACCAAGAGGGTCTGAGCTATTGTGTTTGTGAAAAAAATCCAGCTAAGAAGGCTGAATCCAACATGTTTGTTTTGATTTTGGTTGTTTCTAGTGCGACAAGACATTCACCATCTCAGATGTGGGTCCGAATAACGGGGTGACGATTCAACATGTATCAAATGCAAGGCTATGCATTAAAGGAAGTGTTACAAGTGCAAGTAACTATGGCAACCAAGTAGTCTGACGTTTAAGGATGGTGATGGCCTGAGTAAGGACATGGTTCATGCGTGAACAGTGTTTAAGGCCAATCATTTTGGATGCATGGCTTGAAGCAATGCATTGACAATTGGTGACTTGAGAGATCTAGATTGGTGGAGATATATCTAGGTTGGATTGGTCATGGTTGGGTTTGGATCTCGCTGCATGTGAAAAAAAATCTGAAGGGTTGGAATTACTGCACAACCGTGGTGATCCGAATCCAGCTACTAGCAGCAAAGATGAGACTGTTTTGACCATGGGGGTTCAGAGCGCACAATGAGAAGACGGCTTTAACTTGGAGATAGAGTGATGAGGAGACTTAAGGACACATTTGACAGTTGTAATGTGTCTTTGCCTGGTTATTTATTCTCCTTGCATCGCGCTGTTCCAAGGGTTCCTTTATCAAGTATAAGCATCGTTTGTTTGTATGTGTTCTAATATTTCATTGTCCTTTCTTTATGAAACGGGGGCCACACTCCACCTTTTTCATTAAAGAAAAAGTGCCTTGGAATAACTTAGAAATATCATGCTTACATATTTGTGCAAATAATGCAAATTGAGGTTAGCAAGGCTTGAGAAACATGTTTGAAGTTTCACCTATGATGCTTATTTATTTATTTATTTATTTTAACCATAGCGCTACTTTGATTATGGCACAAAAACTCTTGGCTGCGGATGCTTCTTCGGGATATTGGGATGGTAATGTTTTTTGGATATGAATATTTGCATCAGAAATCTTTAACTTGGCATGATCTATATTAAAATTCAGTAAATACTGTCATTCTCTTAATTGGATTATGTTAGGGAGTTCTACTATCCCTCCATATGAACAATTCAGTAAAACATGCCATTTCCTTAAGTGGGATATGTTAGGGAGTGTTACTATGACTGGTCTGATGCAGAAACACATGCACACAGAAGATCTGAAAGCTCCATATTCCATTGTCTATAACCCACCCAGATCTTGAATTCCTTATTTTGCCCATTTCTTCTAATAGCTTGTTAAAAGATGGAAACTGTCGGAACCATCCAAAACATTGATGTCTCATTGTTTAATTCACTTGGTGTTTGGTATCTTGGAGCAAATCAATATCGGTACAGAGCAACCACTAGACGCGCATATGCAAAAAAAATATCACAATCTTAAAACTAGTGTTTTGTTAATAATTGATATCATACAAATCCTTATAAATGTATATGTGAAATTTTCTTTCCCACTTCTTTTTGTTCTTGCTGTTGGCAGTCAACTACCAGTGCAGCATGTCAGGTTTGTGGGTCACATGGTAGACGTATTGTATGTATACACATCCAATACTTTCACTTTGTGTCTGATGAAATGTCACCTTGTAGGGTATTTTATCATTGCTCCACTTCTTTATATATCTGATAACTGAATATCTCCTAAAACCTGAACGATCAATTCCATGTGAAGAGCTGTGTAAAGCATCGCCAGACATCTTGCAGTCTAAAAGCATGATCAATTTGATGTTGCCAGTGAACTACCAGTGTATCTTGTCAGGTTTGTGGGTCACATGGTAGATATGTTATATGTACAACCATTCAATCCTTCCTCTTTGTGTATGATGAATTATCATCTTGTAGGATATTGTATCATTGTTCAACTTCTTTATATATATGATGACTAAATGTCTCCTAAAACATCTGTTTGTAAATGAACGACCAATTTCATGTCAAGAGATGTGTAAAGCATTGCCAGTCATCCTGTGGTCTAAAAGCATTACCTATTTCATGTTGTTAAGGCAGCCTATCAGGTTCATCTTAGGTTCTATATGAATATGCACTGTAGATGGACATCTGTTTGTAGATCGTTTGACTATCAATCAGAGTCTATGCTCAACTGATTTGATAAGATTAAAAAAAAGCGGATGATGCCCATTATTAGAATTATTCTGAATCTATTAAATGTCAACAGGTACCACTTCAAGGAGAGTTGTCTGGTTATTCAGTGGTCTGGAGACAACCCTAACAGTTTGGCAGGTGTGTTAAGATTCCATATTATAACTTTTCTTTAAATCTGTGAAGCATATTAGATAAATTTTTTTTGGATTTTGGACACAATTTATGATGTTTTATATCAGATTCATTATGAGTACCATCTTACATTTCGCATAGAATATTAAGCAAATTACACACTAGCATATGAACAGTAATAGAATTAAACATATAGCAATGGTAATGATGATTATAATCATATTTCATTGTAACAATAGTAGCAACAACAAAGTTAAGTTCAATTCTAACTGAAAGATAGAGAAAAGCTAAATTAAGTTGGTTAATGAACAATAAATTACTCGGGCTTATAAGTCGGGAGAATGCCTCGAACCCACATTTGCCTCTAATTCATAATCCATCATCTCAGAGAATCGAAAACACAAAACCTATTTTCTGCCCAATTGTTAGAATTGTAGTGGAAGGGGGCGGTGGTAATTTGGGTGTAGCAAGGGCAACTCACTCTCCAGTGGAATTCTATAATATTTGGGGTCCATGGGGTATTTTCGTAATATTGGAAAACCCGTGGGCTAGGATAATTAGATGTTTATGCTGAATTTGATAAAGAATTGATTGAGAATAGGAGTAAACCCTTTAGAGTAGTGGGAGAGTTCGGCTTCCTCTCAAATTGAAGTTTGGGAGAGTGGTACTCTTGAATTGATGCCAATTATCCTGTATTTTTCTCTTTTATCAATAAAAAGCATATCTTCCCTCAAATCCCTAAATTGCTTTCCTAAATCCCTAAAAAATCCTATCAAATTGGTATCAGAGCAAGATTCTGATGGCAACGATGATAAATGTTTAAGCTTTGGAAGAGAAAATCGATGGTGAAGTTAAAGGATAGAAGAAAACGATGAAGTAGATGAGAACGTCAATAGCATCAATCGAATCCGGAGTAAAAGCATCGTTGGATACACTAATGGAGAAAATTTCAGCAATCGATCGTCGTCCACCACCTGAAAAAGAGACGATGAAATCAGATCTGGGCAATGATGAAATAATCGCTCAGATCTAGGAAGAAAGACGTGATCTTTGGCCAAAGGAAAGGAGAAAGTCGACGATTTTGATCAACCACTAAACGGTAAAGATCTGATGCGAAAGGTTTGTCGACGACGAAGGAAAAATCCATTCAAAAGGCAGTTTGGCATCAGATCTGATCAACGATGACGACTACGACACAAATCTAGGGCAAAAGACGTCATTTTTGAACAAGAGAATTTGGAAAGTCATCGGTTTGAGGCAGATTTATATTCAAATCGTAAGGAACCGCATGTGCGAAACCCCTCCAAAACCCATGTGGTGCGGGCAAGGGCATGCGAGCCTTGGGTTAGCCGCCAAGGGCACCACGGCACTTGGGCAGGCTGCCCCGGTGCCAGGGAGCCCAGAGCGGGCCACCCGGGGCCCACATCTCTTGGGCGGCCTTTAAAGGGGCCCGCATGCCTTGGTTTGCAGGCATAGGCTTCAGCGATAATGTTTTGGACGCGACAGACTTTCAGAGGAACTTGACGACCATCGTAGCTTTTGCCCGGACTTAGAGGAGGGTGGTGGAGACCTTAGGTGGCCTGACGATAGCAGAGGAGGCGTGCGAGGCCTTGACTGGTCTACAAGAGACCCGTTTGGGAGCAAATGCGACGGTAGGGGAGGTTTTTGGGGATTCGATGAGGATGGAGGAGATCCAGATTGGGGTGACGACGACTTAGAGTATAACTGTTTAGTAGATGAAGGCACTGTTGAGTACTGCACTTCTCCCTACTTGGTGTTAATGATGAGCAAACATAAATACTTGTGACTAATCCCATATTTGCAGTTAATCCATTGCCTAAACATATCATGAAGATCAATTAGCAATGGATAACACTCAAAGATCAATGAAAGCAAGAAAAGTGGTTTGGATGATCAAAGATGATGAGCGAAGCTCCTAGAAGACTTCAAGCTCATACTCTGGAAAGAAGAGAGAGTTCTACAAATGTAATCTTCCTTTTCTTTTCTAGTATGTAGCTTAGAAGTAGAACTATGATGGAGCATACACATCTTCATTTCAGTCATAGGAAATCATTAGATCATTTTTCCTTTGACTCCAATTCATATTTTCTCAAGAATGTACATGTCATGTTTTCAACAGTCGACTGCTGAACGATTTACAGTCGCCTGTCTTAACACAGTCGGCTGTGTTTTGTTCTACAGTCACCTGTTATGCACATACTTAATCAGTTGAGTTTTGGGCTTCTAAGCTTTAACTCTATCAGGCGACTGATGTATGTTTCACAGGCGTCTGTCTAAGAGACAGTCGACCGTGTTTTGTAAATCAGTCGCATGTCTATCTTTGGCCCAAGATCATTCTCAGTTTGATCTGGCCAGTCGACTGATGTTGTATTTACAGTCGCCTGTCCAAGGACCAGTCGACTGTAAATGCTTCAACAATCGCCTGTCCATGATTCTTCTTCAGGACTTGCTCTCTGGAATAATTCATATTCTAGTGCCAGTCGACTGATGTTGTATTTACAGTCGACTGTCCAATGGCACAGTCGACTGTCAATGCTTCAACAGTCGTCTGTCTTTAAGCTTCTCTGCAGACTCAACTCTCTGGAAAATATCAGGGTTTGTGACATTCGTCTGTAGAAGGAATTACAGTCGCCTGTTGGAATTACAGTTGACTGTCTTCTCTTCATAAGTCGCCTGTCCTATATTCCTAGGCTTTTCTGAGACTTTCTCAAGTTACCCAGATTAAAGCCAGTCGTCTGTAGAAGGATTTACAGTCGCCTGTTGGTGTAACAGTCGACTGTCTTCTCCTCATCAGTCGACTATCCACGTGGTACGTTACTGTTTGAATTCTCACCTACCCTCTGACACAGTGCAGCAGTCGACTGTGTTTTGTTCAACAGTCGACTGTCGCGTTGCAGATTCTATCTGTTGGCTGTTTTTCAACGGATTTCAAAGGGGCTTTTGGGGATTTTGTTTGAGGGCTTTGGGGAAATTGTAAATGCAACCTCTACTGTTCCATTGAAAGGTTACTTACTTACTCTTTCAATCAAGCTTTCATTCTTCCAAGATCAAAGCTCTTAAAATCCTAAAGCCGTAGAATTCTTATCTTTCAATCTCTTGCTCTCCAACCTAGAACCAAAGAGAAATCTTCTAGGCATTTGGTGCAGTCAAGAGAAAGGGCTTTCCTCTCTTCTAAGAGAGTCATTCAATACACAACACACTCTCCTTCAAGTTCTACTTCAAGACATAGGTGATTGTAAGTATTGCTTATTTCATATTTCATAACTTTCGTTATTTAATTTACTCTCGGGTTGTGAGAGTGGTTTGCTTGCTCCCAAGTTGTGGGAGTCAAGGACATCGAGTATACTTCGATTTCACTTGTTGGGTTGCTATAAGTGGATTTTAAAGGAAACCTCAAGTTAGGGTTCTAACTTGAGTATCTGGAGGTATCCGGGGAAAAGGGATGTAGGATTATCGGGAACAAGTCGGGAAGTGACTTGGGTAATCTGAACCCTTGAAACATCATTGCGTTTGCTTTGTTTCATTTTAGGGTTTATTTTCATTCCACATTAATTGTTGGTTAGGAATTTAATTTGGTGTAATTATCATGTTAAATTACATAAACACTATTCAACCCTCCTTCTAGTGTTTTCCTCATAGCCAGGGACCCTACAATTGGTATCAGAGCGCTGGTTTAAAGCTATGGTATCCAACAATAACAACGTTCCTCCACCGACTTCGTACAACAATCACGATCTTGATGGTGCGTCCACAGTATTCGAAGGACAATCAACGGTGCGTCCTCCGCGTTTCAATGACACGAATTTCGGCTATTGGAAATGCCGGATGGAGACGTTCCTAAGGAGTGCTCCCCTCTAGAGAACCCTTCACAAGGAATACGTCGAGCCCACCGAAGAGGATTTCGACAAATGGACGCCCTCCGAGAAATCCACCGAAGTCAACAACGCAAAGACAATGAACGCTCTTCATTGTGCGTTGGATCTGGATGAGTTCAATAAGATATGCACATGTAAGAGTGCATATCAAATTTTGAACCATCTCGTCGTTATCCATGATGGAACGAACAAGGTAAAACATTCTAAACTATATGTTACCGTACAAAATTTCGATATGTTTCACATGCAGGACAATGAGAGTATAGCAACGATGTACGGACGTTTTACCGACATCACCAATGAACTGGAAGCGCTTGGGCAAACCTACACCCAACCAGAGAAGGTGAGAAAGATCATAATGGGAATGACCTCCAAATGGGAACGAAGAGCGATCGCTATTGAGGAGGTCAACGACATGAAGAATTACACAGTCGTAAATTTCATCGGTACTCTTATGTCTTACAAAGTAAGACATGAGAACCGGTTGAAGATTCGAGCTATGCTGAACCCTTCGGAGTCGAAGAAGAAAGTTTTAGCATTCAAAGCTAATTCTTCATCCTCCGATAGCGAAGAATCAGAAAATGAGATGGACTTGGAGGAGATGGCTCAAATGGCAAAGAAGTTTTAACGCTTTTTTCGCAAAGGTAAATTTCCCTCCAAGAATAAATTTGATTCTACTAATAACTCTACATCTCTTTGTTTTTAGTGTAACAAGCCAAGGCACGTTAAAAAGGATTGTCCAATGCTCCAAAATAAAGAGAAGTAGAAGGCACCAAAGTATCACAAGTCGGACAAATTCAAGAAAGACAAGAAGAAAGGACTTGTCGGTACGTTTGATGACTCAAGCGAGGATTTCTCAAGCGAATCCGAGGATGAGAAGGGTGAAAGCGCCCACATGTGCTTCATGATACGAGAAGACACACTCTCCGATGAGAGTGATAGCGACATGGATGAACCCGAGGTAACTATGGATGAACTTCGAATAGCTAACGATGAACTATTTTTTAAGTATCAATCTCTCATGCTTAGATTTACTAGTTTAAAGAAATTATCTGTTAGCAAACCATCCATACCATGCATTATCAACAATGACACCATTGTTGATACACTATCTCTTGAGAAAGCAAATTTGGCTTCTCAAAATGTCATTTTGAGAGATGAGGTGAATACCCTCAAATCTCAACTAGATCAAACGTATCTTAAGGATAATAATGATCTAGCTTCACGATACTCACA